>JAVJIF010001407.1:0-301500 GCA_038442645.1 Agave tequilana
TTTTCCTTTTGTCTTATGCGTCATTACCATGGGTCTTCTGACGGCTAAGACAGATCGCCTTTCTTGAAAGTTCGCACTTTAACTTTCTTGTTGAAGGTCTGGTAATACGAGCTTGGTAGAGCTCGATTTGTTGTTGGGCCTGCAGACGTTTATCATCCAAGGCCTCCAGTTCCTGGAGTCTCTGTCGATGCTTCTCCTCTGTTGTCATCTTCGCTGTCAGGGACGCGTAGAGATGGAATTTAGATTTCCATGGGAGCACGGCTTCACACCCGTATACCAAAGAAAATGGTGTAGCTTTAGTTGGGGTTCGCACAGTTGTGCGATAACCCATAAGCATTCACCCAACTGTCGTCCCAGTCTCGTTGACTTTTCGAGACGAACTTCTTGAGAAGCTTGCCATAGTCTTGTTGAAAGCTTCTGCGAGGCCATTAGCGGCAGGATAGTATGCCGTCGAGGATACACTCTGGATTCTGAACTTAGCGCAGAATCTCGGAAAGCCTGACTGATGAACTAAGGTCCATTGTCATGGATGATTCGCCGAGGTACACCGAAACGGTAAATAACATGATGTTTCACGAACTTGATCACGTTAGACGTTTCAAAGGGATGGCTTCAGCCTTTAGAGAAGTAATCGGTTATTGCCAAATGAACCGATGTCCTTTTGATGATGGTGGCTGATAGGGCCAACCACATCCATCCCCCACATTTCAAATGGTCAGGTAGAGGTTGTAGAGTGGAGGTAGCCTGGTGCTTGATGGATGAAATCGCCATGCACCTGGCAAGCGTGACATCTTTAGCATAAGTGACGGCGTCGGCAACCATCTTGGGCCAATAGTAACCCAATCTTTGGAGTCGATGTGCCAGTTTTGGGCCAGGTTGATGGGCTCCACACATACCGTCATGGGCTTCTTTCAATACCTCTTGGCTTCTTTTGGTGAGAGGCATCGGAGTAAGATCCCGTCATGCGATCGACGATACAATGTTCGCGTCATCGCATTATAGTAGAATTTGGGGGCTTTCTTTCGAATGGCAGCCGCCTCTTTGGTGTCTCTTCAGGGAGAATGTCGTATAAGACAAAATCAATGTAGGGAATCGCCAGTTTTTAAGCTCCGGACCAGTTGACAATTCCAGTGCTTCTTTGCCTTGACGATCTCCCTTTGACTCCTGATAGCTCTCGAGAGCATTTCTCGGGCAATACAGGTCGTGGCTGAACGAATATCTTCTCCATTGCTCCGGCTGGAAGAGCTAAGGAGGCCGCGAGGGATGCGAGTGCATCCGCGTGCGCATTTTGCCTGCGCGGTACATGGTCGATGTAGAAGTTTGTAAAGCCCTCGGCCATGCGGATAGTTGCGTTGTGGTAGGGTACTAGGTCCTCATGTCTGACTTCGTACTCCCCGCGAACTTGGCTGACGATGAGTTTAGAGTCGCCATATGCCTCGAGATTTTTAACGCCAATCTCATCGGCGAATTGCATCCCAATCAAAAGAGCGTTGTACTCTGCCACATTGTTGGAACAAGGCTCAGTTAATGAGACAGCTCGGGGAATCACATAATTTTGTGGGGATACGAGTACTACTCCTACCCCTGCTACTACGTGTCCCTTTGGGCTTGTTCTTGATGCACCGTCGAAGAAAAGTTGCCATACTTGACTTTCGAACGATGTCTGAGTCAGGCAGACTTCAGCAACTTCATCTGGGAGATCCTCATAGACTTTGGCCGCCCTCGGATCTGGTGCTCAGCTAGGAAATCCGCCACTGCTTGTCCCTTAATGGCCTTTTGTGGTAAAAAGTATATCTCATATTGGGAGAGCAATATGGCCCATTTTGCCAATCGGCCGTTTAATGATGAAGGCTTAGTCATAAGTAACCTCAGGGGGTTCTTTTTGATATGACGTTTATAGTTTGGCCTACCAGATAGTGCCGCATTTTCTGAATAGCGAACACTAATGCCAAACATTCCTTCTCAATCGGGTTATACTGATGTTCGGCTCCGATCATTGTTCTACTCA
Source organism: Agave tequilana (assembly GCA_038442645.1). Taxonomy (NCBI): domain Eukaryota; kingdom Viridiplantae; phylum Streptophyta; class Magnoliopsida; order Asparagales; family Asparagaceae; genus Agave; species Agave tequilana. The sequence continues at coordinate 2,009 of JAVJIF010001407.1, forward strand.
AATAGTAGATTGCTTGCTCTCGTCCTTGGTCGTTGTTCTGAGCTAGTAGAGCTCCCAAAGAATGATCCATTGCTCGGACGTATACCAGGAAAGGCTTCCCGGATACCGGAGCTGCAAGGACTGGTGGTTGGGTGAGGTATTGCTTGATTTCTCGAACGCTTGTTGGCAAGCGTCATCCCAAATGACGAGACACCCTTCTTCATCAGCTAGCGAAGGGTTAGCATCTTCCGGAAAGGTTTGAGATGAACCTGCGGATGTACGCCAATCGTCCTTGCAATCCCCTGAGTTCTTTGAGATTCTCGGGGTTGCATCTCCTGGATAGCGCGGACCTTTCCGGGTCCAAGTGAATTCCGGTGGATGTTACAACACATCCTAAGAATTTACCACTGGCCACCCCCAGAAGGACTTTGTGGGATTCATCTTCAATTGATGAACCCGCATGATGTCGAAGACCACCCTCAGGTCCGCTATGTGATCACCTTTAGTGCGGCTTTTTACCGCGATGTCATCAACATAATATCCACCGTTTTGCGTATTTGCTGATGGAAAATGGCGTTCATGGCCCTTTGATAGGTTGCCCCTGCATTTTTCAGTCCGAAGGGCATGACGGTGTAGCAATATACCCCTAGAGGTGTCCTAAAAGAAGTATGCTTTTCGTCATCAGAATACATTTTGATTTGATTGTATCCTGAGAATTCGTCCATGAAGGACATTCGTTCAAATCCACAAGTATTGTCAATCATGACATCTGTGATCGGCAATGGGAATTCGTCCTTGGGCAGGCCTCGTTTAGATCGCGGAAGTCGATGCAGATCCGATCTTCCCGTTCTCTTGGCGACGGGGACGATGTTGGCTACCCAGTCGGGATGTTGTTCTTCCCTGATGAAGCAGAATCAATAAGTTTTCTGACTTCTGATTGAATTGCCTCCATTATCTCTGGACGGAACCGTCGCTGCTGCTGTGTTTGTTTGACAGGTTTTGCGTCCGGATTGATGTTGAGGCGGTGCATAGCCACTTGAGGATCAAGTCCAGGCATGTCCTCGTAATTCCAGGCGAAGACGTCTATATACTCTTGTACAAGAGATATTAGATCCTTTTTCTCCGAAGGTGACAGGCCGTCACTTATGAAGATGGGCTTAGGGTTAGCCTCATCTCCTAGGTTGACTTGACAACCTTGTCTTCTGTGGGTGGCTCGCGCTGTTCAAAGCGAGTGTCTCAAAAAGCATTTAAATGTTTGATCCAAGGATCTGTATTAGATTGGATCATTTCTTCATTTCCATCTTCCAAGTGGCTTGTCGAAACCATGTTCACTGAAAATTCCTTGAAGATGTTGCCGACACTGACATCTGACTCCCAAGATGATGTGTCTGAAGAGTAATCGTTGCTCAATAATTCTTGAGAATCGGAGGCTGATGGGACCGGAGTCGATACATAGCCCAACCCCCGCGCGTCTGATGATAATAATCAGGGGCCTTCCCTTTCGGCACAAAGGATCGAAGCAGCGTCCTCCTTCCTTTGCCGAAGTTCAATCCGGGTTGTTGGTCAGGTCGTATCCATGCATCTCATCATTTTGAGTGCTTTTGGTTCATAATGACCGAACTGAGGGGACTCCTCCTCACTTCTCGAGTCTTCGCAGGGCATTGGCTCAGACGAGATTCGCCCAAAAAGAATTAGATTTTGGCCTTTTCGTCTTGCTGGAACCATAAATATAGATTCTTGCGCATTACCATTATCTTGGTACGTCTCGAAGGACGACTTCACTGGTACATGCAACGATGTCAAAGCATCTACTGCCGACCAGGGGTCATCGTCTACTTCGGTGCTAGTGTCTGATGGTACTGAATCAGAAGCAAACACAGAGAAATACGCAAAATCTAAATCTTCATTAATATACCAACCGCCTACATCGTCGGTGGTATTATCAACATCGAGCTTATTGGTGCTCTTTACAAGTGGTTCTAACTCCCACAGGCACTCTTCTTTCTCGGGCTCGGTGTCAGCTTCGTTACCAGAGTCTGGCTCCTCTGTTCGCGGGACTTCATCCGTCTCCACCGGATCTTGGTACAACAAAGAGTCAGTGAAATAATTCTCGACCCCTTTGAACGGATGCCTTTCGGCAATCAACGTCTGCACCTTTTCATTCTTGTCAATGTATTTCATGACTTGATGGAGAATAGAGGGAACGATGGAGTTGCGGCGAATCCACGGTCGTCCTAACAATAGATTGTAGGAAGTGTCAGCGTCGATGATGTAGCATGTCACTTCCGACTTGAGGCTTCCAATCTGGCATTTGAGCTTGATTTTCCCCATCGGACGGGTCTGGTTGGCATTGAACCCATAGATAGTTGTCTGAGTAGGGCTCAAACGATGAGTAGGAATGCCCAAGTGTTGCATGACCCGGCGAGGCATGATGCTCAATGCGGACCCTGGATCTACCTGAATGCGGTTCACCTCAGACGATCCGATATACCCTGTGAAATACAGGGGTCGATCATGCTTCCCTTTAACCTGCATATCATCTGTTGTGAAGGTAATGCAGGGAGCATTTGGGGAGGTGGGAGGCAATCCTCCACATCTTCCTCCTTCGGCACCTGGGTCATGAAGACCTCGGCGTTTGCCAGAGCTTCTTGTAGAGCTTCTCTGGTCGACTTTGATAGTCTAAGAAGTTCATACAAGGTAATGCGTGCCGGGATGTTGGCTAGTTGAGCCAGGATATCAAAGCGGTAAGGTGTCGTGGATCCTTCTGCCATACCTTTCAAAAGAACTCGAGAAAACCGAGTTTCTTTCTGCTTCTCCTCCACCGGTGGCTTTGTGGAGGGCCTGATTGGCTCTGCAGTTGGTTGTGGAAGGGCTACTGCCGTCTCGTTGTACTGTTTCAAGTACGCCTGTCCTGAACGGGTTCCCGCCATCGGTTGATTGGGTTCTGCGGCCAAGACTATTGTTTCCTCCTCTGAGTCAGTTAACGAGGGAACATCAGTCTCGGCTTCTCGAGAGGAGGCACCCACCACATTGCAGGATGAGGCCTTTGCCTTACCTTTGGATTTCCTGTTGGTCACAGTAGTCCATTGCTGTTCATTGACAAGGTCAGGGTGGACCCACATGATTTTCCCTTGAGGTGCAGGGACAGGTACCAAGCCTTTTCTCTTGCTGCTGGTGAGGGTCTGTGTTGACCACTCTCAGCTCTCCTCTTGGAATAGGGGCCACCCCCGCAGGCGTTGGGGGTTGTCTTCCAAACTGGAGAACTGACGTCACATTAGCCGTCACCTTCTTCTGCTCTGGTCGGAGCTTTAACACCTCCGCGTCAATCAGAGCTTGAAGGATGTCCTTGAAGACATAGCAGCTCTTAGTGGGATGTCCCAGCATCCTGTGGTACAAGCAATAGGTAGGATTGTCGGTCTTGCCGACTTCCTCGGGGCGCCTAGCTTCAGGGAGCTTCAGTCGATTGCTCTTGTTGAGTAGTTTAAAGAGCGAATCGACATGTTTTCCTCCTTGAAGGAATATTGCTTGTTGGTGCGTGGCTGGCTTGAAGAGCCACTCGCCTTGCCTGATTGAGGCTTGGCGGGAGATTTGGTCTCCGTTGCCAAATTGTCCTTCCGCTTTGTTTGGAGGGATGTGTCTGGCGCACGCCTTGTCGACCTTTCCGGCCTAGGCTTACCTTCCTCCGCTCTGATGCGGGCGACAATCTCTTCAGCCTGTTCACCTTGTTGGACTAATTGCTTCCAGGTGCGGCTTTCAGCACCTCCTATTTGAGCAAGGAGTGAGGTTTGGAGATTGTGGCGGCATGTTTCCACCAGGGTGGCCTGGGTCATACCGCTTGGACACCGGAGTGCCACGTTCCGAAACCTTTCCACGAAAGATTTGACGGACTCCCCTTTTCGCTGTTTGGTAGCGAAAAGAGTGGGCATCGTGACTTCGGAGTCATCCTCGAAGAAGCGTGTTAAAAAAGCTTCTCCAAATCGCCCCAGTTCTTGATAGAACCTTCTGGGAGCTTCATAAACCATTCAAAGGCCAACCCTTTCAGGGTGCCGATGAACAGCGCGCCAGGATGGCGTCATTATCTACTACATTTTCGGTTTGAGATTTGAAGTAGTAGATGTGCTGGTTGGGTGACCCCTTCCCATCAAAGGCTTGGAGAGTTGGAGCTTTGAACTTGGGCGGGTACGGAACCAAGTCCCATTCAGCCGGGTAGGGCCGGACTACTCCTGCTTCTTGGAGGTCCGTGCGATTGGCAGGGCCTCGAGGCGTCGCTCCAGTTGACTCATTCTTTTAGCATGAGCCTTCCCCGGGTCTTGGTCCCCTTTACTTGCGACGAGGACTTGGACGAGTCGGAAGTAGATCGTCGCGTCTCCCCAGAAGGTTCGGAAGATGAGCTTTCTCCCTTTCTCCCTTTGCCCTTTGACTTTTTAGGAGGGGACCTCCTCCTGTCTTCGAGCAGCTGTGCAATCGCCTGCTTGAGGGAGTTGATAGATTCCTGCTGAGAAAGAATCATATCCATTTGTGCCTTCTGGATCTGCTCTAAACGTTTAGCCGTCTCCTCAGGAGTGCCTGTCATGTAGGCAGAGGTCTCCTTCTCGACAGAAGAGTTCGAAGCCCTTGATTCCGCTACGGCGGAGTGAGAATCGTTAATGCCATGGGCTAAGGCATTATAGTCAATTGGGGGAATGGCCCCAGTCCGGGTGCGAGTGTATCGATACACTCCTTCCGGTTCAGAGTCAGACTCGTCAGAGCTGACTGCAAGTTGTTTTCCCTTGCTCCTGCTTGTCATATTCGCAGTGAGCTCCGGGTACTCAATGTCAGAGAAGGTTCTCCTTCTGTGGGAGCATCTTCTTTTAGCTGACGGGGGAATCAGGGTCAGCTGTCTGACTAAAGACTGCTGGTGTACGCCTGATCCGCAACAGCACTCAGAGAGCATATGGATAGCCGTTGGCAGCAACATGACGAAGTGGCCTGATTGACACTTCTTTTCTTCGTCAAATAATCCCTCAAATCCATGGGAGGGGGATTGAAAAGGTTAGCCTCGCAACGTCGAAGACGGGAGGCATCCATGTGCTGTATAGCCTGGACGCAGGCTTCAGGGACGCGGTTCTCGCGCCGCAGCTGTTCAGCGCGCGTTTGGCGCCTTTGTTGCGACAAGACGCGCCTGTCGCGTTGCTGCTTGGTGTGTCGGGGCAGAGACACTTGAGAGAGAGTGGGCTGCTGGGCCCCCGCCTATGGGCGTGTGCCTCTTGCACTTGATGAGGCGCAGAGGCTTCACCTTGGCGTTGGGTAAGTTGGTCTTCAGAGGACCTAGCTTGAGGAGTCTCGCGCTTGGATCGCCAAACGCGGACTTCACATGCCGGACGTGGCGCAGGCAAGGCGCCAGATTGTACGTCACGTCCAGCCTCAGTCAGACAACCAGAGGTTCCAACTTGCAGCTGACGCGCACGTCTCCTCTGTCGACGCTCAGCGTTCCGGTTGCGTCGCGGAGGCGGAGAGAGACCAACAACATCCTGATGCTGAACATCAGAGATTTTAACCACGCGGGTCTCCTAAGAGACGCTGCCGCGGGTGTTCTGTGCGACGCGGTTGGTCGCAAAGGCAGTTGTGCCTGGGACCACGCGGGCCTTCTGAGAGGCGTTGGCGCGTGCACCTTGCTTGGCACAGTTGGCAGTAGGGGTGCCCGAGAGAGCCACAGATCAGGCTTCAGGGCCATTTCCCCGTCGAGACCCGGCGGCAGACGCGGGTCTTTGGGCTCTTGGAGCCGGAAGAGAGAAACTCTTCGTACTTCGCCTGGTCGAACTCGACAATGAGCGATTCGACCATCTTCCCCTTACGAAGGACGTCATCCTGCGCCACGATTTGCTCGTCAGTGACAAATAGAGTCCCCAGCGGAGTCGCCATCTCTTGTATGTGGCAGAAAAAGGAGAAAGAAGGTCTTTGCTGTAAAGTTTTCCTTGAATCAGATGAAAAGATTATAACAAAAAAAACTTTTCCTTCCAGTTACAAGGGAGGAGGATATTGAGTCTTGAATCCTCCCTTTGTTTAATGCTGGGTTCTTCGTGTGGCGGTGGAGAGTGAATCTTGTTCTCCGTTGACCGGATGACCGTCGGGATCGTCAGGGATCTTCTCTTCGGCTGGTAGAAAGAATAGCACAGCTCTTGTCTACCAAAACTCTCAAAGAGAAGGTAGGCAAAGAGTAGCTTGTACGCAGCAAGCTTGATGAAGAGTTGAGCTCTCTCCTTTTTCTGCCGTGTCTGGTCGTCTGATTGCCGATCCTCTTATCACCAAATGCCTTTGATTGCTGATCGCCAATTGCCACTCTCCTCTTATCGTCCCCTCTTCTCTCTGATTGCCTCTCATTCCCCGACCTCATAGCAACCGAGGCTATTTATAGAGGTCCTAGGGGGTGAACGTGCCCCCAAAAAATGCTCCACGATGAGGGGCTGACCTCCCCGCTATGTAGGCGGCGACTGGCCCTAACCAGGGCGGTTATAACTGAGACGCGGGTTTAAGCCCCACACGCCTTGATGCTTAGACGCGGGTGTCGAGCCCACGCGCCTTGATGCTGAGACGCGGGTGTCGAGCCTACGCACCTTGATGCTGAAACTCTACCTTTTAATGGCTTGTCTATTAGTGATTTTTAGACAGCCTACACCACCCATAATACAGACGTTGTCTCCTCCATCAATTTCCCAATCCCAGTGTAAGTTGTTCAATTTTCATTATTATTTAATTCAGTAAAATAATCAATACCCATGTTACTTATAACACTGGGACGATGTGGTGACAGTAACGATAACAGTAGAGTAACAGTTATTCAGTAATCGTATACACGGTGAACAATATCAGTAACAATGAACAGTAACAGTAACCGTGTATACGATGAACAATAGAACTGTACAGGGTGTTACGGTCAAACAATCTTATCCCAGTAACTTTTAGTAACATGAATTATACAGTAACAGTCTAGACACCTCTAGTCAATATACAATCTCATATATGTAACCGTCCCAAAATCTCATACTTATACTGAATACAATATTAATGAATTCGCCAGCTCATGATTTCAATAGTCACATGATCATCAAGTATCAATTCATATCGAGTAATCTGATACAATGAACCGCCGTTCCAATATATCAATAATCGGTCTCTCCTATCAATCTACTCTGATTCTCAAGTCATTGATATATTCACATCTCAATAACTGAAATAACCAATATTCTGAAACACGTATTCAGATCTCCACACTCCAGTCTGATAAAGTCATCACAAACTCTTACTTCTATCAAGGCAATCATAAGATCCCAAAACTCGGTAACATATCACATATATATATATATCTAAGATCTATCAAGTCAGGTCAATTCAATCAATATCTATTCCTCAAATCATATTCATCTAACTTTAACCAATTATCATAACTAAGGTGTAAAGTCCTTAATCCAATAAGGATCTAAAAATAGCAGCCAGCCTATGGTTAGTTGACTAGGGGAAAGGAGCAAGTCGACTAAGGTAGGGGTTAGTCGACTAATAAATAGAATAAGTCAACTACAAGAAGTATAGGTCGACTAATAGGATGGGTAAGTTGACTAACAGATGTAATAACCAGCAACAGAGAGTACATGACCTACAGGACAAACACCTAGTCGACTACAGATATGATAAGTCGACTAATTTATGCTATTAGTCGACTATAAGAAATGGAAAGTCGACTATGGTAGGTTATTAGTCGACTATAGGAAATAGGGTAGTCGACTAGGGTTGGTTATAGTCGACAAACAGAGAGTGCACAACTATTCTAAAGGGAACCTAGTCGACTATAGGGAACATAGTAAGTCGACTAACAAGGGTATTAGTCGACTAATATATGGTGCAAGTCGACTAATACCTCTACCCGCATTCCTATTATCTGAGATACACCTACACATATTCCCACACTTTATTTAGAATGAATCCCTAACATCTAATCAAATTCTTTTCTATGTTATCTTCAAGTATAGAAGGATTATGTCCGTTATATGATTCCTATGAAGTCCACTTGTTTAACAACATACTTAATAATTCAACAATTATTTGTGCTTGATAAAGTAAAACTCCATAAATTTCTATTGTTCAATATTCTAATACTTTCAACACTTGCACCCAAATTTCAATACTGAAAGCTTACTGAATTAATCTCAATAGAAAGCTTTACTATCCTACTAGTAGTTCAGAAACATCTTAAACAGTGCAAACCTAGTAATAAGGATCAGATCCGAACATGTGCACCCTATGTAACAGGAATCACCCTGTAGCCATTATTAGTTCCATATATTATCTAAAACAAGTATAGGTCTGTAAACCGACCCATAAACACACAGCACACATACATACCTTTGATTGTGCAGAAAAAGATGGAAATAGGGAACTCACATATAAACATATCTACGAGCACTCAATTAATTAAAGAGAGAGATATACACTCACAATAGAGGAGGCGGAAAGAGGCAGGGGGAGTGGCTCGGCCTGCTGGGCTTGGGGTAGTGCTGTCGTTGCTGCTGTTGTGGCAAGGAGCAAGCGGCCAAGGAGGGGACAGGGGCGCCTGGGCTGTGGCCATGGATGGCTGCTGTTGCTACGCTCGCTGTCCTCGCTGCTGGGGTGGTTGGAGGTCTGTTGTACACGGCAAGGGAGAAAGGAGATCCAGCTGTGGGAAGATGGGGGTGACCTGCTGCCTGAGGACAGGGCTGCAACCTGGACTGCTGGCGCGCTGGATCTGCAAGGGGGAAGGCTGTCCTGCCGTTGCTGCTGCTGCTGGAGGATGGCCAGGAGCTGCTGGAGGGCGCTGCCGGGGGTGGTTGGCTGGTCTGGACAGCTGGTTGCTAGGATCTGGGCGCTGGGGGGGCTGTACGGCAGGCCAGGGGAGGGGGTGCGCGGCCATTGGCTATCGAAGAAGAGAGCAAGGCCTGGAGGAGGGTGATCCGGCCAAAGGAGAGAGGAGTGTGGTGTGAATGGGTTGTGCAGTTGACAAATTGGATGAGGAGATGATGGGATTTGGAGAATCTAGGTTAGCTAGGATTAGGAGTAGGTTGAGATTTAGATCAAGTAGTTAAGATTTATATCAGATAGGAGATTATTTAGGGATTACATAGTGGTGGTTATGATGGGTTCTGGGTTTGTAGGTATAATAGGTATAGGCAATGGGTTTTGGGTTGGATCTAAATAGGTAAATGGGTATAGTTTCGGGTTGTGGGTTTGGGTAGAAAATAGGTATAGTTCTCAATAGATAATGGGTCCGAGGTATGGGCTTGACTAATGGGTTTGGATAAGTAATAACGGTATAGGGTAAAGGGGCTAACCAAAGAAAACATAACATTAATGAACAATACTAATATAATACTAGTATCAAAATAAATAAGTAATACTAACACAAATAATAATTAACAATAACTACTACCACTAATACTCATACTAATATTAAAGTAATTAAATAAAATACTAGTAACACTAATAATAATAATCTTAAAGCCAAATGTCATTTACTATCTTAAAAATAAATTTGTAGATTTAGGAATAATAACTATCAATCAAGTTAATTAATAATAATAATGATCCGTAAATACAATTAAATACTTTAGAAAAATAAAGATACAGTATTACTAACTAGGGATATTACAGATTTGAGATAAACCTTCAAATGTATGCCAGTCGTCCTTGCAATCCCCTAAGCTCCCTGAGGTTCCTTGGAGGTTACATCTCCTGGATAGCGCGAACTTTTTCTGGGTCTAAATGAATTCTTTGGAAGTTACCACAAACTCTAAGAATTTGCCGTTGGCCACCCCCAGGAAGGATTTGGTGGGGTTCATCTTCACTGATGTGTCCACATGATTTCAAAGATTGTCTTCAAATCGGCTATGTGATCACCTTGGTGTGGTTTTTTCACTGCAATGTCGTCAACATAGCATTCCACTATTTTACCCATGTGCTCGTAGAAAATTGCATTCACAACTCTCTGATATGTTGCCCCCGCAATCTTTAGTCCGAAGGGCATGACAGTATAGCAATATACCCCCAGTGGTGTCCTAAAAGAAGTATGTTTTTCATCATCAGGATACATTTTGATTTGATTATACCCTAAGAATCCATCCATGAAGGACATTCACTCAAACCCGCATGTATTATCAATCATGACATCCGTGATTGGGAGAGGGAATTCGTCTTTGGGACAGGCCTCATTTAGATCGTGAAAATCAATGCAAATTCGGATATTTCCGTTCTTTTTGGCAACGGGGACGATATTGGCTACCCAATCAGGATGTTGCTCTTCCCTAATGAAGCCAGAGTCTATGAGTTTTTTGACTTCTGACTGGATTGCTTCCATTATTTCTGGACGGAATCGTCGTTGCTATTGCTTGACTGGCTTCACGTCTGAATTAATGTTAAGGTGATGCATAGCCACTCGAGGATCAAGCCCAAGCATGTCCTCATAATTCCAAGCAAAGACATCTATATACTCTCGTACAAGAGATATTAAATCTTCTTTCTCGGAGGATGATAGGCTTTTGCTTATAAAGATGGGCTTAGGATTAGCCTCATCTCTCAGATTAATCCGGGCAACTTTATCCTCCGTGGGTGGCTCGCGCTGTTCAAAGCGAGTATCTCAGAGAGTATTTTAGTGTTTCATCTAAGGATCTGTATCGGACTGGATCATTTCTTCATCTCTGTCTTCCAGGTGGCTTGCTGAAACCATATATACTGAAAGTTCTCCGAAGAGGTTGCCAACACTAACATCTGACTCCCACGATGACGTGCCAGATGAGTAGTTATGATATAGCAACTTTTCAGACTTAGAGGCTGACGGGATTGGGGTTGACACATAACCCAAACTCCTGCAAGTTCGATGGTAATAATCAGGGGATTTTCCTTTCTGAATGAAAGACCGGAGTAGTGTTCTTCTTCTTTTGTCGAAGTTCAACCCAGGACCATATGTTAGATCATACCTCATGCTTTCCATCATTCTGAGTATATTTGGCTCATAATGGGTGAACTGAGGAGGTTCATTCTCACTTTCTGACTCTTCACGAGATATCAATTCGGACTTGATTTGTCCGAAAAGGATTAGTTTTTAGCCTTTGCATCTTGCTGAGACCATGAATACTGATTCTTGTGCATCACCGACATCTCGATACGTTTCGAAGGATGACTTCATTGGTACATGCAATGATGTCAGAGCATCCATTGTCGACCAGGGGTCATTATCCACTTCGATACTAGTGTCTGATGGCACTGAATCAGAAGCGAGCACAGAAAAATAAGTCAAATTTAACTCTTCATTAATATACCACCCGCCTACACATTGGCGGTGTTATTAACATCTAGCTTATTAATGCTCGTTACAAGTGGACCTAATTCCCACATGCACTCTTCTTTCTCTGGCTCGGTGTCAGCTTCATTACCAGAGTCTGGTTCCTCTGGTTGTAGGTTCTCGTTTGTTTCCAGAGAGTCCTGGTATAGGAGAGAGTCTGTAAAATAGTTCTCTACCCCCTTGAACGGATGCCTTTCAGCAATCAACGTTCGTACCTTCCCACTTCCGTCGATGTATTTCATAACTTGGTGGAGAGTGGAGGGGACGATGGAATTACGATGAATCCATGATTGTCCAAGCAGCAAATTGTATGAAGTGTCGGCATCAATCACATAGCATGTCACTTCAGACTTTAAGTCCCCATTTGGCATTTGAGCTTGATCTTCCCTATTGGGCGCGTACCACTTGCATTGAAACTATAATGGTAGTCTGGGTGGCGCTCAATCGGTGGGTAGGAATCCCTAAATGTTGCATGACCCCGGCGAGGCATAATGCTCAACGCGGATCCTATATCTACCTGAATGCGGCTTACTTCAGATGATTCAATATACCCTGTGAAGTATAGGGGCCGATCATGTTTCCCCTTAACCTGCATATCATCTGCCGTGAAGGTGATACAGGGAGCATTTTGGGAGGCATGGAGGCAATCCTCTACATCTTTTTCCCGTGGTCCAGCCGGTATCTGGGTCATGAAGACCTCAGCATTAGCTAGGGCTTCCCTCAGAGCTTCTCCGGTTGACTTTGATAGCCTCAGGAGCTCGTAAAGGGTGATTCTGGCCGGGATATTGGCCAGTTGAACCAAGACGTCAAAGCGATAAGGCATTGTAGATCCTTCCGCGTTATCCTTTGGGAGAGCCTTAGAAAACCGAAGCTCTTTCTGCTTCTCCACCAGTTGTTGCGTGGAGGGCTTGGCTGACTCTGTAGTGGGTTTAGGAGGGCTTGCCACCATTTCATTATACTTTTTTGAATATGACTGACCCGAACGAGTTTCTATCACGAGTGGTTTATTAGGTTCTGCAGCAAGAACTATTGTTTCCTCTTCTGAATCAGTTAGTGAGGGACATCAGTTTCTGCTTCTCGAGAAGAAACGCATACCACATTACAAGACAAAGCTTTCGCCTTGCCTTTGGACCTTCTGCTGGTAATAGTAGTCCATTGCTGGCTGTCTACCAGGTCGGGATGAACCCACATAACTTCCCCCCTGAGGTGTGGGATAGGTACAAGACCCTTCTCTTGTTGATGATGAGGGTCCATATTGATCATTCTTAGTTCCCCTTTCGAGATGGGAACTACTCCGGAGGGTGCTGGAGGCTGTCTTCCAAACTGGAGAATGATGTCATATTAACCGTCACTTTCTTCTGCTCTGGACGGAGTTTTAGTACCTCTGTATCAATTAGAGCCTGAAGGATGTCTTTGAAGACATAACAGCTCTTGGTGGGGTACCCCAGCATCCTATGATACAGGCAGTAGTTAGGATTACCGATTTTACCGACTTCCTCAGGACGTCTAGCTTCAGGAAGATTCAATCTGTTGCTCTTGTTGAGCAACTTGAACAATGAATCAACATGTTCGTCTTTGAAGGAATACTACTTATTGACGCGCGGCTGACTTGAAAAGCCACTTCCCTTGACCGGCTGAGGTTTGACAGGGGATTTTGTCTCTGTCGCCAAGTTATCTTTCCATTTTGGTTGAAAAGATTTTCTAACGTGCGTCTTGTCGACCTTTCGGGTCTGTTTATTTTTCTTCTGCCCTAACCCTGGTGACAATTTCTTTAACTGTTCCCCTTGCTGGACCAATTGCTTCCAGGTGCAGCTTTCAGCAACTCCTATTTGGGCTAGGAGTGACGTTTGTAGATTGTGGCGGCACGTTTCTACCAGGGTGACCTGGGTCATACAGCTAGGACATCGGAGTGTCATATTCTGAAATCTCTCTACAAATGATTTGACTGGCTCTCCCTTTCGCTGCTTTGTGGCCAAGAGAGTAGGCATTGTGATTTCTGAGTCATCTTCAAAAAAACGCGTTAGGAAGAGCTTCTCCATATCACTCCAATTTTTAATGGAGCCTTCCGGGAGCTTCATGAACCATTCAAAGGCAAGCCCTTTTAGAGTGCCAATGAACAAACGTGCCAAGATGGCATCATTATCTACCACGTTCTCCGTCTGAGACTTGAAGTAGTAGATATGTTGGTTCGGTGACCCTTTGCCGTCAAACACCTGTAGGGTCAGAGCTTTAAACTTGGAGGGTATGGAATAAGGTCCCACTCGGCCGGACATGGCTGGACCACTCCTGCTTCTTGGAGGCCTTTCCGATTAGTAAGAGCCTCTAGACATTGCTCCAATTGACTCATTCTTTTAAATGAATCCTTCTATGTTCCGGGTTACCTTCACCCTTAGATGAGGATTTAGACGACTCAGAAGTAGATTGCTCTTTCTCCTCGATATGTACAGAAGATGAGCTTTTTCCTTCTTTTTGTTTGCCTTTAGACTTTTTAGAGGAGGTTTTGTCGGTTGACTTCCTCTTGTCTTCAAGCAATTGTGCAAGCATCTGCTTGAGGGTATCGATAGATTCTTGTTGAGCACGAATCATATCAAATTGTTCCCTCTGGACTTGGGCTTGTTGTTCAAAGCGTCGGGCCGTCTCCTCAGGAATATTCATCATGTATGTGCTTCCTTTTCTATGAAAGAATTAGAGGCCTGTGACTCTGCAACAGCGGAATGTGAGTCATTTACTTCAATGCCCCGGGCTAAGGTACTGTAGTTGATCGGGGCGACTGCACCAGTCCGAGTGTGAGTATGTCGATACACTCCTTCTGGTTCCGTGTCGGATTCGTCAGAGCTGACCACTGGTTGTTTTTTTCTACTTCTTCTTGCCATGTTCGCAGTGATTTCAGGGTACTTCGCGTTAGAGAAGGTCCTCTTTCTGTGGGAGCGATATCTTTTGGCTGATCGGGAAGTTGGGATCGACTATCTGAATGTCGACTGTCGACTGCATGTGAACTGCAGCGGCACTCAGAGAGCATTGCCGTGATAAGCCGTTCACAGCAACAAGATTGAGTGATCAAATTAGCACTCCTCTTCTTTGTCAAATAATCTCTTAGGTCCGTGGGAGGGAGATCAAAGAGATTAGCCTAAGATTATCGAGGGCTTTTCAGCTTCTGAGAGCTATCATTGCTTCGCAAAGCTGAGACGCAAGGTTCTGAGACGCGGAGCTCATGTCCTGTAAGATAAACGCAGCTCTCGTTTTTTGGCTCTGAAACGTTAGTCTTGCACCTCTGCTGAGAAGAGATGCGGATCTCGAGTTGCTGATTGTCGCATCTGGCTAGCGGTACTTGAGAAACGTAGGCCTTTTGGGCCCACATATAACTGTAGAGGTGCGGGTCTCGTCTCTCAGATGAGGGGCACGGACCTCGCGCTGCTGATCGTCGCGTTTGGGAAGTGGAGCTTTAGAAACGCAAGTTTAGTGAGCCTCACGTTTAGGTTTCCAAACGCGGACTTCACATGTCTGACGTGATTCAGAAGAAACGTGGGCTTGAACCTCGCGTCTTACATCTATTGGGCAGACAGTTGTTCTAACTTCTCGCGCTTGTAGTTGACGTGAACGCTGTCTCTGTTATCGCTTAGCATTCCAGTCATGCTGTACGAGTTAATGGGAACCCCCGGTAACTTGGTGCTGAGAAAGGGGATGGGCATGAATAGGCTGAACATCAGCAAAGTTAACCACACGGGTCTCATGGGAGACGTTGACACGGGCGTTACGTATGATGCGGTTAGCCACGACATCCTTCTTGCCAGTCGCGTCTGAGAGGATCTCAGAGCGGACTCGAGAGCAAGTCCCCGAGGAGACTTTAAGGTACTGCAGCGCCTCAGGGCTCTTGGAGCCAGAAGAGAGGAACTCTTCATACTTTGCCTGGTCGAACTCCACGGCAGGTGATTCGATCATTTTTAGCATATAGGTGACGTCACTTTGCGCCACAACTTGCTCGTCAGTAGAAAAAAGTAGTCCCCAGCGGAGTCTCCATCTCTTGTTTGGTGGAGGGAAATTGAAGATCGAGGAGCAAATTCTTTATTTGATTATAAAGAAAGTTACAGCGGATCAATAATCCTCTTACAAGAGAGGGAAGATATTCAAACTTAAATCTCCCCTTTGTTTAAAGTCGGGTTCTTGATGTGGCGATGAAAAGTGAATCTTATTTTTCATTGACCGGGTGAACATCAGGACCTTTTGGGAATCCTCTCTTTGGATAGTAGATGAAGTAACAGCTCTGTGTCTGAGAGTTGGACTTGTAAAGAGAGTGTAGGCAAAGACGAACTTGTACACAGCAAGTTGTTAGAAGTGTTGAACTCTCTCTTTCTTTTCAGCTGAAAATCTTGGTGTTTCTACGGCTTACAACCGAAGCTCTTTTGATCAATAATTATCCAACCTTTTTCTGACCCCTCTTCCATAGCGAACTAGGCTATTTATAGAGGTTTCAAGGGTAAACATGTCCCCTAAAAATATTCCATAATGGGGTTAACTCCCTCATTATGTGGGCAGTAATTGACCAAGTAATGAGGGCAGTTATAACCGAGACGCAGGTTTTGAGCCTTGTGTATTGCCATTGAAGTGATGCTTGAGAAACGCGAGCATCTAACTCTGTGTCAAGCTTTATGTAAGACGCGGGCTTTCAACTTCGCGTCTTGGTACTGTAATAATACTGAGACGCGGGTTTCAACCCTCGCGTCTTTGGTCCTCGCAGTGACGTCAAGGCGCGGGTTTCAACCCTCGCGTCTTGGTGCCGCGCTGGTGGCGATGACTAGCCCTGTGGATCTGCTTTTTGATGACTTATCTTCAATGATTTTTAGACAGTCTACACCCACTCACACAACCCAAGCTTTAATAAAAATTGATAGACGTTGGCCCCTAGAGACATCTCGGACTCATTAAGAGATTGACTGAGGGTGGAACTTATTTGAATCATACTTTTATGAAATCGGTATCTAAGGTTGACGATTAAGAGGTCACGCCTCGAAGATACTATGGTTTGGCGTAATTAAGGCCCATTGCTTACGCACGGATACCTCCCACCGTATTTTGCCCCTATCTGGCCATTAGCTTATAGTCGGATTCATACAACAACCTTCCCCGAGTAATCAACCAATTAGGAGTCGTTTAGGTCTAGGTCAACCCTAGTATAGGCTTGATTTTGATTTTATTTCTTTTTGTTTGTTGTTTGCTTTTTATTTGTGATTGTTTGTGAAATAGAATTCAACAATAATAATTCTTTCAATCTTAATATGAATTCATACTTCACATCGACTCCATTTGATTTGGATAATTCCAACTCAGCTTTTTACAATATGAACCAACCAAATACACCGGGTTAGACTTATCTGAATCAATATAACCCATACCCTCAATCTTATGACCATAATTTCCAAAATAATTTCTACTCTTCACAAAGTCAATGGGGATTCACCTCCCCCGAGTCAAATTTTCAACCACCTTATCCACAATTTTCACAATTTTCACAATATTTATTTCCCAATTTTGCTTCCTATACTCCTTTTCTAGAACCACCAATTGAAGAAAAATCTGAGTAAAAAAAGAGAATAGAAGCTAACCTGTAAGGGGCCGAGCGGCAATTTTAGAGCATGTTGGCCTCCCCAATTTCACAATATTTTCAAGAGTCTTACTCAGTCCCACCTCTTCAAAATTATCAAACATTCATCTTGGAATTAACTGAGGAACTCTTGCGTGAGTCCGAGCGACAATCTCAACACTTGTTAGACTCACAATCTTTATAATTTTTTCAAAACTATAATTCCTACACTCCCTTTCTAGAATAATCTTTTGAAGAAAAATCTGAGCTAAAAAAGAGTATAGAAATCTTGCATGAGATCTCACAATAATTTCAAAAATCTTTTGCCCAGTCTATCGATAGGTTAGAAACACAACTGTGTCAATTGATTAACATTCATAGGAATGAAGAAACTCACTCTTACCAACCTTTGACCAATCTAGATATCTCTAACTCTATCGATCTAGATCAGGAATCATGTTGTTTTAGAAACCAAGATTCAATTTCAGCACACCCATTTGAACTTGACTAGCATTAAAATTTTGAGAACCATGTTGATATTTTGAAAAGTTATCCTTTTCTTAAAATTGAACTTGAGCATGAATATGATCCTGAATCTCAACTTCATAATTCAGCTCCACTTTTTGATTCAATATTGGCTCTGGTATCTTTACCTCACTTCAATCCTTTTCCCGAGTCAACATTAGATTCTGTGTCAATCCATCATGATTTGAATCACCAATCTTTTATGATCAACAAATTGAACTTAACCAATTTCATACTTTTGAATGTTCCACTGACAAATTGGCAAGTTTTCTTTCAAAAAAATTGAACTTAGACAAGAATGTGACTTCGATCCTCAAATTTGTGATCCAGTTCGAATTCTTGAATCAATATTGACTCTTGTTTTGCTACCCGATTTGAGCAACATTTTATATTCAGTTTTGATTCTCATACCTGTCATTCTTGAACTTGAACCACCAACCTTAGAATGTCACATTCCGTTGTGGAGAAATGAATGTGGATTAGAATTTCAACTTCTTGATTTGAACCCGATTCCTGAACCAATTTTGACTCCTGAACCTTTACTTGACTTAAGACACATCCCTGAGTCAGTATTGGTCTTGTACTTCCTGAATCCAAATCAATCATTCTATCTTTTCACACTCCATTTTGGAACAAGGTGTTGATAAAATTGACTCTGAATTTATTTTTAAAATTTGGAACGTAGATAGGGTAAAATTCATAATAAAAATCATTCATGTGCACATCATTATAGTGGATTGTATTATAGAGGTCATTGGTGGGTTCCTCTGGATACTACATTTTTTGGATTGGGCCACATTTCGTGGACCAATTAGACCACCACCGGAACCACCACCTTGAGGTAATTTTTTCTTTCCTCTCTATTTGTTTCATGCATACATACATTCACGATACATTGAGGACAATGCATGAGATAATGTTGGAGAGGGTCTAGTAACGTAAAGTTTTTTAAATTTTCTTTCTTTTTCACTTCTTTTAGAATACTTTTAGAAATCTTTCCTTTTGTATAGAATTTTTCTCTTTCTTTAAAAACTTTTTGAAACAAAAGATAAAGTTTTGATCTATTTTTAAGAAAATTAAGATGATCTTAGAAATTAAGGAAGTCTTAATTATAACATCTTAAACCTAGTCTTAAACCTAGTCAAAATAATGGATCTTGTTTAAGATTATAGGCTAAGTAAGATAAATTGGAGAGATAATTTTATCTTGAATTTTTTGCCTTAGATAGTATCAACTTCACAATTACACATTTTTGTAATGGAAACAAAGACCTAAAATGCCATAAAATAAAAATAAATAAAAGAAAAGTATTTGTTATATATGAAAAAAATCACTTATTAAACTGGATAACTATGCCTCAAGAAGCATGATTATTCACGCCTAATGGTGGTCAAAAGAAACAAATAATCCCCTTAGTTTTGTTGTCTTATTTGCTCGAGTCCTTAAACCTGAGGGATGTTTTCTCATCTGATACCCTAAGATCATCTGATTGGGAGTTATCGGTTAAAGGCTCACTACCCGGGTAAACTAAGAAGCTTAAAAAAACTAAGAGAAGCAAAATATATATATATAATGGCTTGATGGTTTGAGTTGAAATCCCATAAACCTTCACTGTCACAAAGTGCATACTATCTAGGTTTTATGAAGGATAAAATATTCAATCCAATTTTGAATTCTTACATTAATTGAAGATAAGATCTTGCATATAGACTAAGTTTAGGGGAGAATAATTTTTTTGTGGACTTATGATCTTAGATCGCTTATATTTTTGCAAAAATATTTCGAAAACTTTTCTCGATTTCAAAATGTGTTTTCAAAATACTAACATTTGTCTTCTTTCTTTATGGATTTTGTGGGTGCAATCCACTAAAAACTCTCAGGAGATAAAACTCCTCCTCTAGAGATAATCTAGAGGTTTAACGGCTTGTTGTACACGCTCAGTGCAATCGCGTCACCTGCGAAAGTGGTGTAATAACATTTATAGTATAGTTTTTCTTTATCTTGTTTTGCTCAGGACGAGCAAAAAAATAAGTGTGGGGTATGACTAGTCTACAATTCTGCATTATTACATCAAATTTCCTACCGATTTATGAATAAAATATCATTTCTAACTGTGTTTTGGTCTACTTTGCAGATAATCAAGAGTCTAGGGGTAAAGGAGTAATAAGAGCTTAATTAAACTTATTTTTGGGTAATTAAATCCGGATTTCTTGGAGGCCAAGTTAGAGAGTTTCTAAAAGATACATTGAATCTAGACGCTGGCGGGTATCTGACAAAAATCTGGACCCAAACAACTGAATTTGAGCATATTTGGAAGGTCCCCGAAGCGAGGCAAAGTTGCTCGCCAAAACCAGGGACCTAAGTCCCTGGTTTTGCGGCGAAAACAGGGCAGTTGTCGTATTTCCGCGGCATTGTTGGCGAGCGACGCGTCGATTTATGACGCATGGCCTCATCTCGTCTTCTAGAAGCTCCTTTTGCCTATAAAGGGCCCTGCAGAGACCCGAAACGCAAGCAGATTGAGAAATAGGCTAGGTTTTCTTTCTTTTAGTGTAGGTTAGTGTAGGTGTTCCTTTTTTCTTTTCTTTTGTATTTTTATTTCGTTTTTAGATCATGTATTAGGGCTGCGAGATTCAAAGAGAGAAAGAGAGAGATTGATGTAATAGATGGTGACAATCTATGTAAAGATGTCTCCTTTCTTCTCATTGTAATTCTCTCCATCTTCTACATGATGCTTAGCTAATTTTTCTTCTCATGGCAATCTAACTACTAACCGCTAACCATCTAACTACTTACTTGATAATCTACATGAATCTAATAGCCTCTATAAGGCCTTACTCTTGCAAGAGTCATTGATGGCTCATGATGATAGATTTTAACATTCTAACATCTCTAACATCTAACGCACTAACTTGCTGACTTGCAATATCTTTTTTATTTCATGCTCACCTCTAATCGGTTTTGATGATTTAATAGTAGCTTGTAACTTGTTGTGTGGTATGGATGTGTTGTTTGAATGTAAAAGAACAATCTTATGTACCATACTATGTATCGTCTCTTAAAGCCAAGGACTAGTGATGACCAAAGATCCATGTGAGACAACTATCACTAAGAGGTTAACATGGTTAGTGGAGCAATTAGTAATAAGTAGTCATAAGTTTTCTTTTATCTTATTTTAAAAATCAATTTCAAAACTCTTTTTTCATTTTTATCGTTGTTTTCACCAACTTCTTAGTTCATCTTTATTTCATCTTCTTTTTATTTTCAATCACTTCTCTTTTATTTTCATATCGTTGTTTTATCGCCTTCTTCACCTATCACTTTCAGTTTTCTTTTCTTTTTCTTATTATTTAACAAAGAAGGAATTGTTAACATAACACGTGAATAAGAACTGTTAATACTTTTATCGCCTCCCGTCCCTGTGGATTCGACCCGTTGAGCCAATGCTAAACAGAAGTATCGATGGAACTTTAGCACACACACGCTTTTACACAGATTTCATAAATACACATTTTTAAGCGCTAGTTCTGACCCGATCAGAGACGAGTGGAGAGACAGGGAGAGCTGGCTATTACTGAATTTGAATCCTCTCCTTATCTCCAAATTTATTTTGATTTATCCAGAATTTTATGTGAGAATTCAATTCTAATTTATAGCTTGTTGGTGTGTTGATTGCTGAATATCACTTATCAAATGATAGAATTGGAAAGAGTGATCAACATAAAAATTTTAGTTATTTAAGTCTTCTTTCTGGATCATCTTGAATTATCAGATCATAAGTTTTGTATGAAACTTATGATTAAAATACTAAAGAGTTTCCAGTCTAAATTCGAGTCTAAATTGATTTAAAACTCTGAACTTACTTAGATTTTCCTCCTTATCTCCAAATATGATTGATTCATCTCATCTGTTGATTTTTTTCTATCCATTTATCCTCTTTGATTTTAAACTTATCTTCTAGAATTGATGAGATATCCATTTATCGTCAGCGAAACTGATAAGGTCTTCAAACAATCCATTTTTCCTTTGAAATTAGATGATATTATTTTATCTGATATATCCTGTTTTTAGATAAGATAGCTTCTAAAACCTTTATATTTGAATTGATCCTCTTGATTTGCTTGATCTTTTGAATTATTTGAATTTAATTGAATAAATCTGTCAGTCTCTTCATTTTCTTCATTAATTACACTACATACCACTAAACATGAAAATACATTAAAAAGCAGAGTTTTATTTAAAAATAAATGAAGAAAATATGACATATGTGATACAAAATGTGCAATGCACGCGCACAATCACCTTGCGGGAGGGATTCTGCTATCTTCTATAACAGTCTGTGCTTATTGCAACGTTTGAAATGTGAGATGATCTGGCGGCGCAACGAACTCCATGAATGTAGGAGGATATCAAGAAGGTCGGTTGTTGCGACCGTCTTACTTAGTACGGGAGGGACTGATCTCAGGTGGTGAGGCTCTCAGAAGGAGGAGCGTTCTCAGGCAGTAGATTTCTCGGAAGGAAGAGTGTCCTCGGGGTCGTCGATTCCTCAGAAGGCGGAGTGACCTCGGGAACTGCTGGATGAAGCTCTCAGGGAGAAGCTCTTCTTGACATACCGTGTTGTCTGTCTTCGAGAGTTTCTAATGAGATGAGATATGTGTCTTGATCCTGGTGCAGGTCAGAATTGACCACTACAATTTATTACCAGGTTAGTAATATTTTACTATTTTTATTATTTAATTTAATATTTAATATTTATAATATTTACATATTTACATATTTATTTTTTAAAATTATTCTAATATTTTTAATATTTAAATAACCAAACAGTTAGTTTTTTGATCAACTTTTCAACTTATGACTTACACATTACCAACCAAATACTATAAAACACAATATACTTTCTCACTTACAATTTCACGTTACCAATCAAACATTGTAAAACACAATATACTTTCTCATTTATAATTTCACATTATTAACCAAACAACATAAAATTTATTTGCGTAAAACTCACTTACAACTGTAAAAATGTTTATTACTTATGACTTACAACTTAAGGTCGCATAACAAGTCCCCAGCCTAATTAACTGGAAAGCCAGATGGCAATTGATTTTCTTCCACTCAATATCTCCTTCACAATCAATCAAAGGCAGCCTAACCAAGTTGGGGAAGGGCCATATCACTCAGCTTGCAGATGTATTCGTATACTAATTAGCTAAATTATTTGTCTTAGCACTAATTAAGTATTGCTCAAGCGATATTATACTTACTTCCCTTATAAAAGATTGCAGAGAGTTTCTAAATCCTGCTATGATGGAGGTTCTTTTCCTCATTAGAGGTTATGATGCATGTAAACCTACGATTATCTCTCCCCAAAAGGGGAAGAAAAAAAAAATTACTTGTTTTAACCTCCCAATATAAACAAGAAAGTTCTTCTCATAATTAGTTTTGATCATATATATAATTAAAACTCGACTATCTCTGATCTCCTTGTCATAACTCACGTCCTCATTCAATCCACTTGCTACAGATTGTTACTTAAATCAATCTAATTACTACAAAAACACCCCTTCAACTTTTCTGGGATGTCTTGGTTGCTAGCGTGAGGATTCTTTCGACAACTTTCTTTTTGCCGGAAAATTATATAACGCCCACAAAGAAAGTAATTAGCCTTATTGATCAACAAAGACACCCTGTGCATTCTGTGCATACAGATACAGTAGTGGTGTCATTTTCTACTGCCAAATTTGTATTTATAAATCCACACCAGTTTTTGAGTTTTGTATACGTCATGTATTTGAGAGCAATAGCATATATGAACTCCGCGAGTGGCCACTCCGTGGATGATTCAAACTGTTCATCTTAATCTATATACTCTAATTAGACTACTGATGAAAAATTACGTGATTCCGAGCCTTTTTACTCATATACTAAGTAGTTACAATGTTTTTATATTAAGCGTTAAATAAAAATGTCATTTGATGCATGGGTAAAAAATCTCAGAATCGCGTGATTTTTCATTGATAGCTTAATTAGAGTATGTAAATAAAGATGGCCGGTTCGGATCATCTATGGGGTGGTCGGTCGTGGAGTTCGTACAAAACTCCATGAGAACCGGTTCTCACTAGAATATTTTCTTATATAAATATAAATATATAAAATATATATATATATATATATATATATATATATATATATATATATATATATATATATATATATATATATATATATATATGGGGTTTCTGTACCTCAGCCGTCAGCTGAGAAGCACAGCCGCCTGAGAGACAGATGAGAGAGTTTCTCAGTCGGCGGTGACGTGGCTCAATCTATGGCACTTATTGGTGGCAGAGTGTAGGCGCTAAAAATACCCAAAAAAACCTGCCTAATGAACCGTCAATCACGTTGACCAAAATATCCCCATTTTTACTTTTAACCTAACAAAAACTCATCCACAACAAATTTTTATCGAAAAAATATGTAATTTTCAAAGAAATTTCTGTTAAATTAATCTGCATTTATAAATGTCCTAATTCATCTATATTGAAAAATAAAGTGAAAAAAAGATCGTAATTGCCACAATATTTTTTTTATATGCAGATATTTATAAACCCGATATTCTTGTAATTGCCATAATATTTAGAGATTGGTTGGACAATATTTCATTCAATTTTTAATGAACAGCAACTATGGTCGGTCTTGATACTAAAAAATGCTTTATTTCTCAATATACATTATAAATGTGACCAAAGTCGCAGTCCACATACATTCAGATATTATCAAATATATTAGTAGTTCGACCATGGTCGTTGCCCTAGTATAACACAACATTCAATCTTATATCACGAGTGCGACCCTAGACGCAGACTTTAAAATCCAGTCAACCCTAATAAAGAAAATCCTTCGTCACAGTCTTCACTAAACAGTAGTAAAATTCAAACGGGTGATGAACAAAACATGCATAGAAATAATAGACGAAACATACTATCATTAAGCACTGCGATCATAGTCGCAATTCTTATTCGCATGCCATATGTAACAGAATTTTGAACGTTTACAAAATGCAACAAAGGTCGTAGTCCTAGCAACAATCAGACCTAACAAAGTAGATTAGCCCTGCGACCGTGAGAGCAAGCCGCGTGTATCATAAATTATAAAATACTATATTAATTACTCTGACCTAATTGCAATAATTAATATCCTATCCATCGTGATACAGCAACCGTCTCAAAAAAAAAGGTGCGCTAAAAATTAATCTCGATAAAGAAAAAATGTGCACCATACAATTTAAATATATAGAGAAAATATTTTATAAAAAGCTCATTTGTAGTTCACGTCATAAACTTCTAAAAAAAAGAACTTTGTGAATTCTCCCGCCATAAGTGCTTCAATTAAATATTTAATATCTTTTTATCTCTTCTTCGAACACTCAACTGTCACCTCTAATACTTATTATTATTATTCACGTCGTTTCACAGTATTGGCCTTTTTATAGTGCTTATAAGTAATATTTTTTAAAGATCTCATATTTAAAAAAATATTTGTGCTCTTTTTTTTCAATTTGATTCTCAATCTTTTTTAAAATAATTTATTCGTGAATCATGTCTTACCCATCTTCTTCTTCTGAATACTCAAATTTCAACTTCAATTATTCTCTCACCGGTTCTCTTTCTTCAGAAGATTCTAGTGAATCTGATGACAGTCTGGACTTCACTCATTTTGACTATCTCACTGCATCAATAATGTTGCTTCTGATTCTCCTTTTCATGAGGATGATCAAGTTTTCTTGGGGCCTAGTAAGAAACTTATTCCTCTGCTACTTTTACGAAGACATGCTTTATAAAAGCATGTCCCTAATGCTGAAGGCGCGCTTTCTTTGAGCATATCCTTCGAAGATTCTTCTCGATACGAATCGGAAGAAGATCTTGATAAGACAACCCATTCTAGGAGTTTATCAACGAACCAAAGTACCATCAACAAGAGAAAGAAAACGAAGAGGACAACGAACCGATCGGCGAGGGAGAAGATGAGGAAAGAAAGAAATAAGAGGAATATGGAGAGAATGAAGATGACGAATCTGCTTATGATGGTGATGACAACGAAGACTAGGTTTTTTTGATTTTCTGATATTCACCTTATTTTTATCTTCTTTTAAGAGCTTTTAATGCTCTTTTTTTGTAAGGTCTCTTTCTGACCATATTATGTTATAAATAAAATTTACTTCTATCTGAAAATGATCTTCCATATTTTTAAATACATGTAAAGTAAGTTTCTCAACTGAAAATGATCTTCCATAAATAAACTTCGCACTTTGTGATTATAAATGAAAAGTTATTAGTTTTGCATCTCAATGACGATCATGGTCGCACTATTCAGTTAATAATTACTCTCAAATAAAAAAAACTGCAACTATGATGTAACACCCCGCTCCCGGAATACGTACTTAGTTGCGTATTCGTATTTTCTGATCGTATTTTTGGTTTACTTCCTATATTTGTTTTGTATTATGAATTATTTATATGATCGTTTTGCCTTGGATCTGGATACGTGAACTCGGAGTCAGCCCTAGTCTGAACCGGGAGCCCGATCCTAGAGTATAGCTCATTTTGGTCTTTCTACTATTCTGATTTGACCGATTTCAGTTCAAATATCATTTTTCAATATTCTAGATTTTTCATGATTTTCTGAAATTTCCTGAATTAAGTTGAAAATCTTCAAAACCGTGTCGACCAGTGCCGCTGACCGATTCTCGGATTTTTAATTTATAAACAGAGTTGAATTTCTAAAAATGACTTTCCTGTAAGTTCTTTAAATCATATTTTCTATCTAAATACTTTTTCTGAGAATTTTCTAAATTTATCGAAATTCCACTGGATTTGGTGTCGGCCAGTATCACTGGTTGATTCCAGGAATTTTAGTTTACAATTGGAATCAAATTTCTAGATTCCGCTTTCATATTACTTTTTAGAATTATATTTTCTCCTTTTTGGTATTTTCTGAGATTTTTCAGATTTTATCAAAATCCGGCCGACACGGTATAGACCGGTATTGACGGTTGACTTCAGGATTTTTATTTCGAAAAAGAGATTGAATTTATGAAAACCGATTTCATCAAAAATATTTATATAATATTTATTATTTTTGAGAATTTTTGGGAAGCTTTCCAAGCTACTACATTTTTTGGACTTTTTCGGGGTTTTCAGTGTTTTCCCAGATACCGGAATTTTATCCAGATATTTTACTCTTCTCTTTTTCTCTCTCCTCGCTAGACGCGAATTTCACCAACCCATATTTAATGCAGAGATCCTCTCCATACTGCATTTAATGCTTATCTTGCAAGATCAACTCTAAGTCTTATCACCATGCCTTTTTGTCTTATTCATCAAACACAAATCTCGCGTTTTCTTTTATCCGCGTCTGGTTCATTTGGCCTGGACGCAACTTTTATTTTGGGTGAGACGCAGCTTTCGTGGAATGAAATGCAAGTTTCATTCAAAAAGGTGTGGCAACATTATAATATTCTATTTCCCTTTATATATAACCACCCCCACCTTTCTTTCTTCTCTCTCTTTCATATTTCTTCTTTCTTCTTCTTTGTTGCAACAGCCAACGAATGGCAGAGAGCAAAAATAGCATGCTCCCTCCTTTGGCCACCCATTCTCCACTTCTCCACCTCCATTTCTACCACCAATTCCACCATCCTTTTCTCCTCCATCTCCTCCTTCATTTCAACAACAACAACAACCACAACACCACCACCTCCACCATCTTCTTCTTCCTCTTCTTTCTCACCAAATAACCCACTTTCACCACCACCTTCTCCACCATCTCTACCACCACCTACACCACCTTGACCGCCAACGATCATGTCATCTTCTTCTCCTCGTCGTGCTCTTTCCAACGAGCTATTGCTTCGCTCTCCGAAACCCCTTTTGCAAAACTCCAATTTTTCATTTTTAACTACACTTAGACCCCCACAATTTGCTTGGGCTTAGGCTTGGCTTACCGGATTCTGGCCATCTCCGGCCACTTCCGGCCAACTCCGGCCGCCGCCGGTGACCGCGGGCCATCGCCGACTACCACCCCCTTCCCTTCTCTTCTTTCCTTTCCTTTCTTTCTTTCCTTCTTCCTTCATTTTCCTTCTTTCTTTCTTTCTTTTCTTTCCCTTATTTTCATCCTTGCGCCTCCCAAAACCTGCGTCCCATCTCCCCCTTTCCCTGCGTCTCACTCTCCCTCTTTCCCTATCTCTCTCTTTCTCTCTGTTGATTTCTAGACGCGGAGTTTACCCCACGTCTAGGAAATTCCTTAACGCGAATCTTCGCGTTCTTGATACTTGTATAACGCGCCCTTCGCATTTCTGTATCGACGCAACGCGGAGCTCATGCCCGCATCTGTGTCCTTCTCATGTCAACACGACGCGGAGCTTATGCCCGCGTCTGTGTTCTTCTCGTGTTAACGTGACGCGGAACCTACGTCCGCGTCCGCATTCTCCTCGTGTCCTGACTTGAACGCGGTCTCGAACCTCGCGTTTGTGGCACCTACGCGACGCGACCCCCGTGTCTGCGACCCCCGCGTCTCACTCTCAAACTCGCGTCCCACTGTACATACTCTCTCTCTCTCTCCATGTACACACACTCTCTCTCTCCATAGACTTCTCTCTCTAGCTCTCACTTTCTCTCTCCTCTCTCTCATTCTCTTTCTCTCTCTTGATTTTCTCCTCTCTCTATCACTTTCTCTCTAACGCGTTGACGCGTTGATTTCCTGGATTCCGGTGATCGGGGATTTCACTATATCTTCTAAAGACTTAGGCGAGTGTTCTCGCTTTCCTCTTGACTTTCCCATTTCATCTGGTCGACTTGTATTATTCACGATTTATGCTGTTTGGAACTAACACTTTCTTTAATCGTGTTCAGCTATTATTCTATTACTTGACAAGTACATGCTTGATACATTAACACTTGATATGTTATTACTTGATATCTACCATCTACATGTTAATACTGGACACCTGTCTGTATCACTTGACAATTGTCGTGTCATCACCTGACAACCGACTTACTACTACTTGACACTTACTTCTTACTATGACATGACCTATCACCTGCCCCCTGATATATTAATACTTGACCTGTGATTATCACATTTACGGGAATACTATACTTGTTATCCTGCATTACATGCAGTGACTTGAATCTTGTACTTGTTATCCTGTATTATACATATACAGTGACCTGAATCTATAGTACTCATGTACTCCTGAACTCCTGATCATGTCTTGCACCTGCTATTCCCGTAAATTGACAATTACATGCCAAATCATAAAAAGGAACAACTTGCATCGGGTCGGGGGAAACTTGCGGCTATCAATATATGTTCGTGTTTACAGTGGTACTAGGCATGTTGTGCAACTAAAACTTTCGGTCTGACCTGTGGCCTCCAGGCGACCGCGGGGAGTGCTGGCTCCCTCCTTCTTGGTACCATCTTGATAAGGGCATTCTATAAGACCCTCCTGTAGGCCTTGCGGCTGGTTCCATACACCAGCGATGGAACGTCCTGGGTCGTGATCCCGGGCATGTACGGGACCCACGGTAAACATTGTTCGTTGATACCCCCGTTGGTTTCCAATAACAATCTTGCTTTACTCAGATGTGGATATATGTGCGCTGGGACGCTAGATCACATATCTAGACATCAGGGTAAGACGAGTAATAATAATAATAAAAGATGCCAGCTATGAATTTGCAGTATGCCTTGCCATGTTTGCTTGTATCGGATTTTTACTTCAGATTTCCGGTTTTATGATTATTATACTATACCTGTTCATATCCTGCTTTCTACTGTATTCTATCTTGTCTGTCTCCTGCTCTTATCTGATCATACTATGAGTCTTCCCTGCTTGATATCATATGTTGTATATCTACTTGCTCCTGCATGCTTATGCTCACGACACGGTTTTCAATGCATGTTATGATTCAGATTTATCAATACACATGTGCTTATCTATGCTCGCCACCTGGCATTCGCATCACCACTAGCTCGGGGAGTTCTGACTCCCCTGGATCCTCATGTCCAGGTCTTGGAGCTTAGAGCGTGTGGATTCTCCCAGTTGCTGATCAGAGTGGCATAACGGTAGCGTGGATTTCCAGCAGACCGCCCAGAGCCCTATCCTTCCAGGCCTCCTTGTGTGGCTCTAGAGTTCTTCTGCTATGACTCTGAGCCATCGTTTGTACTGTCCATACTTGTACATCTTCTTGTATTCTCGCAATTGCGCCATATTGGTGATGTAATATTCTTGTAATATTTATCACATCTGGTGATAACTTTGTAGCTGTACTCATGTGTTGGAATGTATAATGCACCACGTGCTTCTGTACTGTGATTCTTTCCTGTACTGATGCTTAGTGTATATACGTGAGGGTATTTCTGACCTGCGTATATACGTCGCAGTAACGTCTCCGTACCCGCCGGATCGGGGCGTTACATATGATTACAATGCATTATTAACTATATTGATAAATGAAACTGGGACCATGGTCACAGTCCTGACAAAAAACAGTTTGATCGTGATACATTCAAGCAAGTTAAAAACTGCGACCATGGTCGTAATCTAAAATTAACTGTATCGACATTTTGTAAGATCACCTAGAGGGGGGGTGAATAGGTGATGGCTAATCTAATGGTCACTTATGAACAAATAATGCGGAATTAAAACTAAGTTGACCAAATTAAACTTCTTTTAATAAAACACTTAGGTATAACACAAGAGTGTTGCCGAATTCCCCTTGCGAGGCTCTGGACAAGCTCCTCTAGATTCCCCTTGAATGGGTTGAGGTGCCGCGTTGGCTCTCTTGGTTGAATACTAGTGTTAACAAGCAATCCCACGCAAGTATATAACAATATAAGCACAAGGGTATATCAAGCATGTACAAGATGAACACAATAAATTGAATGCAAGATATAAAATAGAGACAAAAAGAGTAAGAGAGCAAGAGTGAGCAATCGCAAACACAAAGGTTTTGTTTCGAGGTTCGAGCACACTTGCTCTACATCCCCGCCTTCGACACACGAAGGATTTCCACTATGCAAGATCCCCAACGGATCTCTCCTTGGTGCCGCAACACCTACAAGCTCTCGGACTCCCTTGTCCGTACACCACAAGCCCACCGGCTCAATGAGGGCGCACCTCAAACCACCGAGTTCACACAAGAACTCTACCACACGAGCACACTTGCCCGTCTTCTCAAAATACAATGGAAATCTCTTTGGTGATCTAACACTTGATCACCAATTACAAAAGCTCACTACAACACTTTCCTATAGGATAGATATGTCTATGGATGCTCAAGTGAAGTGTGAGAAATCAAGAAAGAAAGCTATGGTGAAAAACACAAGAAATCACTTTTACACTCTCTTGATAAAATCCCTTTAAGATGGGAAGTATTTGCTCTCAAATTTGTGGAGAAAACTTCTGAAATGAGTGGGAAAAACTGCTCAAGAAGTCTCAAAAATCTTAACCTCAAAACAGTTGACAAGACCCCCTTTTATAGGCTGCCAGAAATAGAGCCGTTGGGGTTCTGTCAGTGCTGTCGGTCGACCGCCAGTCGACCGGCCAACGGTCATATTTCTGATCGTTGAAGCCACCGGTCGACCGGCTCGGTCGACCGATCATTTCCAGAGAGCAGAACTCTCTGGAGCGGTCGACCCCCGGTCGACCGGACCACTGGAGCAGAGGGCATTCTCTCTATCGGTCGACCGGTCCGGTCGACTGATATTTCCAGAGAGCAAAGCTCTCTTGGTCGGTCGACCGACCCGTCGACCGGCCACTGCGCTGACAATGTGCACAGGGCTGTGCACATCGGTCGACCGGTCCGGTCGACCGACTTAGCCTGTCAGCCAGTCTTCAGGTCAGAAAACAGGATTTAAAATCTTTTTATAAAATCCTAAAAATACATAGAAATTCTACAAAAATAGTTTTACCAATATACTTGAAAGAACAAACATGCTTGCACAAAATCAAGACATGTTATAGATGTTTTGGTCTATTTTTGTAACTTGGAAATATTAGCTCAATAACCAAAATGTATTTTTCCAAAACATGTTTTTCCAAAACTTGTTTTTCTAAATCTTTATCAAATACAAAAACAAGATATTTTGAGTTCATTTAAAAGCATGGTGTGTATGGATATGATCCACTACACAATCAATATGGAATATCTATGTTTTTGACATAAAGCTCTAATCATGATTTTGGTTTAAAGATATGAACTATGAAATACCAAAATCCAAGATAAATATTTTGTCTCAAAGAAATCTTTGTTCTAAATAAAAATTCTTTTCTAAACATAAAAATCTTTTATGAAAGCACTTTAAATCAAGAGTTCTAATCAAGAGTGTGTGTGTGATATAGACTTGAGCAATCCACCAACTATCTATCCTTTACATCTTTTACTAAAACAAAAATACAAATCTTATACCTAGACACAAGTCTTCATCTTCTTGAAGTCTTCACTTGAAGGCTTCTCATCTTCTTGACTTGGTCCAAGCTTGATCCAAAAGCTCCTTGGATCACATCATGCAAGCTCCAAATCTTGTTCTTTTATCCTTTGTTGAGCTATGCAACTACTAAGATCTTGATCTCAAATCTGTCACTAATTAGCACAAGATCATTAGTAAATATAACTTCATGAGTTGATCATCATCAAAACTAGGGCGATAGGCCTTTGGGCCAACAATCTCCCCCTTTTTGATGATGACAAAACTCATGAGGTTATATATGCATGGATTAAAGTAAAGCTTCAAAGAAGCTCCCCCTTAACTCATGCATAAATAATAGATATGGCAATAAAAGCACATGACATGTATGCAATGTAGGAGATGCAATCATATAAATCAAATCATAAATCAAATCTTTTGTTCCTAATTGCAAAATATAACATATATGCATAATAAGTGAGGAAGACAAATACTTCTCCCCCTTAAGCAATGAAAACATGCATATACAATCTAAAATACTTCTCCCCCTTTTTGTCAATCATCAACAAAGGGTTCAAAGTAAAATACATCAAACAAATTTTCTCCCCCTTTTTGTCAAAAATAAAGAATCAAGGAGGGGTAATCTAAAACAATCAAGAAGATCTATATGTAGAAGAGATGTTAAGCTCTCCTTGCATATAGGCAATACAAATTAAAATTTTTGAAATTTTCTTATGAAAACAAAATCATTAATTCTATTTTATCAAAACAATTTTTGAATTTTCTCTTTGATATCAAATAAAAAAAATATTGATACCATTTTAAAATCTAATGCATAAGCTTGAAAATAAGATTTGAATTAA
Organism: Agave tequilana; assembly: GCA_038442645.1. NCBI lineage: Eukaryota > Viridiplantae > Streptophyta > Magnoliopsida > Asparagales > Asparagaceae > Agave > Agave tequilana. Next base: position 34,767 of record JAVJIF010001407.1, read on the forward strand.
GCTTAGCATTAACAACACATGAAGAATTCGAACTAGTTAAATGAGAGTGTTTAACAACTAGTACGAAATCCTTCTATCAAGGAATAAATCTAAGGATTTTCATGAAATAGCAATGAACACAAAACACTCAAACACTCTAATCTATAAAGTCCAAATAGTTTCAAAAGAAGTGAGTGTACTAATGTTATGTGAAACATGGCATCATGAAAATGGCAATAAGGTACAATATTCCTTAGAAAATCATAAACATCAAAATCATCTCACATTTTTTTTTTATTAAATCATTGAAAACAAAATCTATATGTCAAGATATATGTATGTTTTGACAATACATGAAATATACATACATATCTCTTAAACTCAAGTGAGTCTATATGAATGGATTTGCATTGAAGGCAAAAGACTCAAGAGTTATACATGTATATTTTAAGGTTTGGCAAAATACACATATACATGAAATAAAAGGCACATGATCATAAGTCAAATCCAAAAGGTGAACATAAGTTTAAATATGTATGAATCATCAAAACTAAGCAATACAAGTGCATTTCAAGGGTTCAAATAAGCATTTAAGCACACTTACTAATAGATCTTTTGAGGCCCATGATATGTTCAAGTATAAATCCTAGTGTTGACAAAAACTAACATATAAACTAATATTCAAATCATGAAGCATTAAATTTTAAGAAAAATAGAATCATGTGACAATCTCAAAAAACTATTTGAAGAATACATAACTAGTATAAATTGTTTTTGAAAACTAGTTAAAGATCCTTCAAATATGTCAAATCATATGTTTTTCATGAATGAGACTAAGTACATAAAAATCCAAGCACTCATAGTCCATAAAGCTCATAAATATATTTTTGAATAAAAGATGAGTGTTCAAAGGTTATGTAAATAGCATTTTCATGAAAGTAGTCATTCAAGCTCAAAAAGATCATAAATCACATTTTGTTTTACACATGTTTTAATCTTTAATACAAATCAAAAACATAAAAAATCATCATTTTTTTATTATTTATTTAAAATACTAATCTTCATGGTATATGTATGATTTATCCAATTCTAACAATATGCATACATATCCCAAATCTAAAAGAGTCCAATATATATTGCATGAAGGCAAATGACTCAAGGGTATACATGTATATTTATTAGATTTGAATTAAACACACATATACATGAAGTAAAATCAAGGATAGGCATAACAAGTATAAATGACCGAATCATCAAAACTAGCCTATACACATGCACATAGTGGATACAAATGAGCATGAAGTCCAAATATATATTAGTCAATTGTAGTTCACTATACATATATGTATAAATGCAAGTTTTGACGCATTCTACATTTAAGCATGTAAATGCCACATGAAGCACAAATCAAATAAAATCATGAACATGCTATGAGTATGACATATGTAAAAGCATGTACATAAAAGGTAGGAGTTTAGAAATTATTACCAACTCCAAAGCTCCAAATATGTGGCCTTTCCCACCAAGATTCCTTGATAGCAATGCATCCCAATGTTTGTCCATCATGTCCATTGCATTGGCTACCAAGGCACCAATCCTCTCACGTTTTGTGAGAGCCCTCACCTACATCAAAATCAAAAGGTGGGGGTTTTGGTACCCATGTTTTCTTGGGTCCTTTGGGGTTAGCATTGTTGTAAGGAACCCAAAATCTATTATACTTAGCAAAATATAAGTATGGTTTCTTATCAAAACAATATTTTGCTAGATGGCCTTTGCGGCCACAATGTGTACAAATGTACACCTTAGTATGCTTATGTGTAGGAGTGTGATCATGTTGTGCAACATAAGCAAATGCATGGTTATGATGTGCATGAATGTGTGGAGTTTGTTTCTTTGAAAACATTGACTCCAACCTAGAATGATTAAAAGCACAAGAGTTCAAAGTTGAACTCAAACCATCCATTTTATTTTTCAAATTCTTAATCTCATTAGTTGTGGCATGAAAGGCATGATGAGATGAAGAATCATTTTTCTTTTTCTTCTTAGCAACAAAATCTTTTTCTTTTTCAACAAATTTTCTTTTCAAAGTAATATTTTCTTGAAAAATATTTTCCTTTTGTTTTTCCACCAAAATGATCTTATCCTTCAAATAGTGTTCCCTTCACACAAATCATTTAATTTAGACATAAGGGAAACATTTTCATTTTTCAAATCCTCTTTTTCTTTTTCTAAACATGCAAGTTTATTTCTAAAAGAATCATTTTCTACATGCATGCAATCAAATTTCTTTTTCAAAATATTGTTATCTTTTTCTAAGCATGCAATGTTATCTCTAAAAGAGTCATGTTCTACATGCATGCAAGCAATTTCCTTTTTCAAATTTTTATTATTCCTTTTAAGCATGTCATATTTTTCAAGTATAAGATGACAAAAGGTAGTGAGCTCATCATATGACATGTTCTCATCATCGGATTCGGAATTTACCTCAAGGGGTTATCCCTTGGACCATAAAGCATGCATTGGAGGTGTCGCTTCCAACGTCCGAGTCACTCCCCGCATAGTATAGATCTTTTTCGCCGAGGGAGGTGATGATGTTCCATACTACAAAAGCCGATTCAACATTAGAAACCCTAGATAAATAATCATCATTTAGGGTTGACTTAATAGCATGAAGGGCTTTTGCATTAGCCTCAATGTTCTTACCATTTAAGCAATATTCTTTATTAGTTGTGGCAAGATATACACTAAGGCCAAGTCCTTTGAGGAACAAAGACATCTTAACCTTCCAAATTTGGATGTTAAGAGTGTCAAAGGTGGGTGGTGACATGAAGTCCATGGTGTGTGAACAAAATATTGTGATTAGCCTAAAAGAGGATCTTTAACTCTTAGGTTGTTAGACCCAATATCAAGAGCACTAGCTCTGATACCAATTGTAAGATCACCTAGAGGGGGGGTGAATAGGTGATGGCTAATCTAATGGTCACTTATGAACAAATAATGCGGAATTAAAACTAAGTTGACCAAATTAAACTTCTTTTAATAAAACACTTAGGTATAACACAAGAGTGTTGCCGAATTCCCCTTGCGAGGCTCTGGACAAGCTCCTCTAGATTCCCCTTGAATGGGTTGAGGTGCCGCGTTGGCTCTCTTGGTTGAATACTAGTGTTAACAAGCAATCCCACGCAAGTATATAACAATATAAGCACAAGGGTATATCAAGCATGTACAAGATGAACACAATAAATTGAATGCAAGATATAAAATAGAGACAAAAAGAGTAAGAGAGCAAGAGTGAGCAATCGCAAACACAAAGGGTTTGTTTCGAGGTTCGAGCACACTTGCTCTACATCCCCGCCTTCGACACACGAAGGATTTCCACTATGCAAGATCCCCAACGGATCTCTCCTTGTGCCGCAACACCTACAAGCTCTCGGACTCCCTTGTTCGTACACCACAAGCCCACCGGCTCAATGAGGGCGCACCTCAAACCACCGAGTTCACACAAGAACTCTACCACACGAGCACACTTGCCCGTCTCCTCAAAATACAATGGAAATCTCTTTGGTGATCTAACACTTGATCACCAATTACAAAAGCTCACTACAACACTTTCCTATAGGATAGATATGTCTATGGATGCTCAAGTGAAGTGTGAGAAATCAAGGAAGAAAGCTATGGTGAAAAACACAAGAAATCACTTTTACACTCTCTTGATAAAATCCCTTTAAGATGGGAAGTATTTGCTCTCAAATTTGTGGAGAAAACTTCTGAAATGAGTGGGAAAAACTGCTCAAGAAGTCTCAAAAATCTTAACCTCAAAACAGTTGACAAGACCCCCTTTTATAGGCTGCCAGAAATAGAGCCGTTGGGGTTCTGTCAGTGCTGTCGGTCGACCGCCGGTCGACCGGCCAACGGTCATATTTCTGATCGTTGAAGCCACCGGTCGACCGGCTCGGTCGACCGATCATTTCCAGAGAGCAGAACTCTCTGGAGCGGTCGACCCCCGGTCGACCGAACCACTGGAGCAGAGGGCATTCTCTCTATCGGTCGACCGGTCCGGTCGACTGATATTTCCAGAGAGCAAAGCTCTCTTGGTCGGTCGACCGACCCGGTCGACCGGCCACTGCGCTGACAATGTGCACAGGGCTGTGCACATCGGTCGACCGGTCCGGTCGACCGACTTAGCCTGTCAGCCAGTCTCCAGGTCAGAAAACAGGATTTAAAATCTTTTTATAAAATCCTAAAAATACATAGAAATTCTACAAAAATAGTTTTACCAATATACTTGAAAGAACAAACATGCTTGCACAAAATCAAGACATGTTATAGATGTTTTGGTCTATTTTTGTAACTTGGAAATATTAGCTCAATAACCAAAATGTATTTTTCCAAAACATGTTTTTCCAAAACTTGTTTTTCTAAATCTTTATCAAATACAAAAACAAAATATTTTGAGTTCATTTAAAAGCATGGTGTGTATGGATATGATCCACTACACAATCATATGGAATATCTATGTTTTTGACATAAAGCTCTAATCATGATTTTGGTTTAAAGATATGAACTATGAAATACCAAAATCCAAGATAAATATTTTGTCTCAAAGAAAATCTTTGTTCTAAATAAAAATTCTTTTCTAAACATAAAAATCTTTTATGAAAGCACTTTAAATCAAGAGTTCTAATCAAGAGTGTGTGTGTGATATAGACTTGAGCAATCCACCAACTATCTATCCTTTACATCTTTTACTAAAACAAAAATACAAATCTTATACCTAGACACAAGTCTTCATCTTCTTGAAGTCTTCACTTGAAGGCTTCTCATCTTCTTGACTTGGTCCAAGCTTGATCCAAAAGCTCCTTGGATCACATCATGCAAGCTCCAAATCTTGTTCTTTTATCCTTTATTGAGCTATGCAACTATTAAGATCTTGATCTCAAATCTGTCACTAATTAGCACAAGATCATTAGTAAATATAACTTCATGAGTTGATCATCATCAAAACTAGGGCGATAGGCCTTTGGGCCAACACATTTGATACTGCGATCATGATTGCAATCCTCTCAAATCGATATATTTCACTGTATATCACAATTAAAAAACTACGACTACGGTCGCAGTGCGTAACACAAATGCAAAGTTTTTCTCGTGCGTTGAAAAAAGGACAACAACCTAAGTGAAGATCAAATATATAAAATCATAAGTAAACTGCAACCTTAGTCGCAATCAGTAAAATCCTTACATATCATATCATAAATTTCTACAAAAAAATATTTATTTTTATATCAATTAAACACAAAAATGACATGTTTATGAGTTCCACGTGATACAATCCTAATATAATTGTAGACTGCGACTAAAGTCACAATTTATAACAATTAAAAAAAAGTTTTATTGACCACTGTAAGCTTAATTGCATTCCTAAAAACATAATATCAGCTTATAAAAAAAATAATAAATAAGTATTCAAATTACTTTAAGACTGCGACTAAAGTCGCATTATTACTACAGAAAAGGTTAAAATTTGTTGATGAGGACAGCGACCAAGGTCAATTCTTCATATAAATCTTGTGTCTGTGACCATAGTTATAATCTCAATACAAACGTAATAATTATTTGGAGTGAAGACTGAGAACAACAAATCAATGACATGAATAATACATAAAATCTGAAAAACATAATCTCTGGCTCATAAATCCAAACTTTTCTTTGTGATTGTATTTGTTTCGTTCGTTAATGAAGTTGTACTTGAAGAGACCTGATTCATATTCATTTGAGAGAAAGTGGGCGGGCCGGCAACGAGATGGGTGACCGGATATATAAAAGATTACCCATCAGGGTCTTTTAGTAATTTTAGATATTTCTAAAAGCGGGACCCTATAAAGATTATCCATTTCCATGGCATATAATACGCCACGTCACCGCCAGCTTAGAGACACTCTCAGCTATCGGCTTATATTTTTTTTTGTATATATATATATTTATATACACACGTAAATATATATATATAGATGAGAGAAATGTAAATCAGCTGACACAGGAGGCAACTCTCTCCTATGTCGCACTCAAAAATCATATTTTCCGAGTGAATTTTCAAGATCCGACCGCACATTATCATATTCATATTCTAAAATATACACATATAAAAAATCAAGTGATTTGAAATACGTTTACTCATTGATCTAATCGTTCCATTTTGTTCTATTGTTAAAAAACCGTTAATGTTTGAACCCAAAGGAAATGGAGTAAACAAACTTCAAATCACTTGATTTTTTATATGTGTATATCTTAGAATATGAAGATGATAATGTGCGGTCAGATCTTGAAAATTTACTCGGGAAATTAATTTTTGAGTGCGACATAGGAGGGAGTTGCCTCCTGTGTCAGCTGATTTACATTTCTCTCTCTCTCTCTCTCTCTCTCTCTCTATATATATATATATATATATATATATATATAGTGAGTTGATCCCTAAGAACGGTTCTCACGAATTCATGTGAGAACTTTCACGTGAGCCGTTGGATCTGATAGAGATCTAGTTTATTTGATTTGATTTATAAGATCCGACGACCCACGTGAAAGTTCTCACAGAAATCCGTGAGAACCGTTCTTAGAGGATCAGCTCCCTATATATATATATATATATATATATATATATATATATATATATATATATATATATAGAGAGAGAGAGAGAGAGAGAGACTTGTGTCCTTCCAAAAGGATTCGAGACTGAATACTTCCCATTCGAACAAAAGATTCACTCCGTAAAAGTTAGATCTATATTATTTCAAGTGTATATAAACCAAAATTCAAGTGTTTTGAATACTTTTTGTCCATCCATCAAGTAAGTGAAAAATGGACGACCGAAATAGTGAGTTGGTTAGTTTAACGATGTAGATCATTTGAAGCCTAACAAAAATTGGTTTGGAGGAGTTTTTAAATGTTTAGATCATAGTGAAATAGTCGGATCGAGAATTTATTTGTCTAAAGATATAGATCTAATCAATTCACTACTTTCGGCTGTCCATTTTGCGCAGCTTGATGGATGAACAAAAAGTATTCAAAACACTTGAATTTGATTTATAGATACTTGAAATAATATAGATCAACTTCAACGGAGCAGATCTTGTATTCGAATATTGGAGTGTTGAATTTGAGTGGGAATGAGTTGACCTGCGAAATACAATCCTGCGAAATCCGAATACAAGATCCGCTCCGTTGTTGAAGTTGATTTGTGTTATTTCAAGTAATTAAAAAGTAAAAATAATGTATTTTGAATATTTTTTACTCAATCATTAAGTAGGCACAAAATGAAGGACCGAAATAGTGGGTTGGTTAGCTTAACAGTGTAGAATATTTAAAATCTAACCAAGTAAGTACGCGAGGAATGTTTTTGAGTGAGAAAAATTCTTTTATACGCGCATACAAGACGTGGCTTAGCTCATTGATCAATCTAATAGTTTGTGGAGGCCAACTGTAGCACTACTTGGGGGCGTGCGTGTTTCGTTTTCCCAGCACGTACTTGAGGGTCACTGTTTGTGGGATCAAATCGATCTCGGGCCTCTTTTAGCTTAGTTCATCAAACCCAGCACTAGCTCACTCAGAACTGATGATATAATAGAAATATAAACATGCATGAATGTCTCTCCAGGCTAGTAATTAGATAAGGATTTACCCATAACAAGAACCGTATCTAGCTGATACGGATCTGCATATAATATACTCAATTGAAGATGGTATTGGGAGTGTGTTTGTTTTGATATGAAAGATAGGGGCATGCACTTCTCTTACTGGCTCAAAACCACTTTATTATGCACACATAGTCCAGTGGATCGCTCGAACACGGGTCTCTTCAATTATTCTATCCATTTATATGTGAGCTTTCCAAGCTTATAATTCTTTTGGGAGAAGACATGTGGTATATTTTGGGAAGACACATGGACAAAGTGGACTTCTGGCTTTACCTCACTCTCGGCTCAAAAGTATTATGCTAATCATCACATCCATCAACTTGTTTAGCTAGCCTGTTTTGGATGCTATTTATTTAATTAATTAACTAACAGGGAGTTAGAAATATATAGTAGGATACACGTAGGATGCATCAAGAGAAAAGAGGATTTTTTTTTTTTTTACTTGGAAAGATGAGGGTCTAATATTTTTCAATTAGCTTGGATCAATTATTTTCCCAGTGTAATGAACCGTAAACAAGGTGCTGAAAAACAACAAAAGATATTACTTTCAAGAGTACAAACATGTGATTGACCGGATGTCTGGTCATTGTATTATGTTATACTGGAGCACATCTAAGTGGTATTGGTACTTTTTGCGGGGAGAGTGTAAATCTTATTAGTAGATTTTTTTAACTCATCAGAGAATACATGGTGGAGATCGGAGCTCAACCTTGCTTGTAGAAGCTCAATTATTAGCTGAAGACAGAGGGCCAGTCGACCGGCCATGCACAGACGGGCACAAGGAAGTTGTGGTCGTCGACCGCCCGGTCGACCGATTGTAGTGTTAGAGTTTAACAGAGAGTTAGCTCTCTGCGCGTTTGCCCAGTGGTCAACCATAGCAAGGAGCTGGTTGACCATTGGTCGACCGTGACACGTCTCCTAGGCGTGGTCTGCAGTTTTCTAATGTGATTCTGGGTCTGTTTCTGATCCGAATTCAGATCTATTAGCTTTCTTTTCTTCAGAGATTTTCTGGCTATATAAAATTGGTATTGTCCCCAACTATTGTATCATGTAATTGATTGTTCACTAAGATCTCTCTCTCCTTCTCTCCCGAGAACGTAGGCAATTTGTCAAACCTCGTTAAATTTGTGTGTTCCTCACTTTCTTTTTGATTGTTTGGTTCATGTCATATTGTTTGAGATTGCCTCGGCGTTTGGATCACCAATCTTGGTGAGATTAGCGCGTGATTGACTCCTCCGGATACGACAAGTTGTATCAGAGCTTCCTTGGTTCGATGTGGGATCGTGGTGGATTGCAAGAGTGTTGTGGTCTATTCGGCGGGGATCGTGTGTCGATCTCGGAGCAGCGTTGGGACTGTTCGTAGGATCACGTGTTGATCTCATAACAACGTTTTGGATTGCTCGTGGGATTGGATTTGGTGGAGTAGATAGCTTCGAAAACTCGTCCAGGGTTTCACTTTGAGATAAATGTTCTATCTTTATCTAGTTTGGATCTATTTTCTTTGGTTTTTCGCATTATGTTTGGCATCTTATGGAGGATATATGGCCGAGGTTAGTTAGTCCAAGGTGAATATTGATGTCGTAAAATTTCATGGCATGAACAATTTTGGGATGTTAAGGTATGAGGTAATGGATGCAATGACGGCATCAAACCTCGAAGACATTCTATATTTGGAAGAAAAGTCGGAGGAGACTTTTGAAAAAGATTGGGACAAGATGAATCACATCGCGTGTGGCGTCATCAGGTTTTATTTGACAAAAGACAACAAGGATTATGTGATGTATGAGACCTTCACAAGGAAGATTTGGGAGATCCTCGAAATGAAGTATCTGACGAAGAGCATCAAGACTCAATTGCATCTAAAGAGAAGGCCTTATCGCTTCCAGTTGAAGAAATGACTCTTCATTAATGATCACATAAATAACTACATAAAGCTTCTTGCACACCTAATTAACGTGGATGTGGCGATCGAAGAAGAGGACAAGTCGTTAATTCTTTTGAAGTCTCTTCCTGATGAATAATATTAGACATTCATCCTAATCATGACCAATAGTAAACAATCACTTAACTATAGTGATGTGTTGGCCGCTCTTGTGAATCACGAAGTGAGGAGAAAGTACAAGCAGTCTTCTTCTAGTAGCACAACACAGAGGCGATGACTGCAAGAGAGATGAGTTTCAGTCATCAGAAGAGCATGAGCGATTCTGAAAAGTCCAAAACTGATGATAATGAAGATTTGATAAAGAACCAGTGTGCTTTATGTAAAGAAGAAGGAGACTGAAATATTGATTATCCAAAGCTCAAGCTAAAGAAGGAGTCTAAATCAGAAGCCAACATTGCACAGGCGCATGGTAATGATACAGACACATCTGATTATTCACTTTCTATCATCCCTATTCGTTATTGTTCAGAGGATTAATCTCAGTGGATTTTGGATACGTATGCCACCTATCATGGTTGTCCCAAACGGGAGTGGTTTGTTAGTTTTGAAAAACTATATACAGGCTTGGTGACATTTGGCAATAGACACACATGCCAGATTGAAGGGATAGCTACAGTTCACATCAAATTGTTTAATGGAATGATAAGAGAGCTGAAAGATGTGAGGTATGTACCTCAGTTGTAGAAGAATTTGATTTCAGTTGGAGCTTTAAAAGTGCAGGGCCTAAGAGGGACTCTTAAAGAAGGGGCTCTCAAGATGTCCAGTGGCTCATTGGTGAAGGGCATCGACGCAACAGCTTGCACTACTTGAAGGGTAGTACAGTAACTAAAATTTTGGTAGCTTTAGAGCATTTGGAAGACGACTCTATCAGGTTATGACAGATGGCACTCGAACAAGTTAGTTTGAATTCCTTAGAATCATTTGCAAAGTAAAGATTATTGGAAGGTGCATCCACCTACAAATTGAAATTGGTGGACATGGTATTCTGGACAAGAAAACAAAGGTGAACTTGACACCTCAATTTACCGCAAAAAAAGTCTTCTTGATAGTGTTCACATAGATGTTTCGGGTCATACCAAGACTGCATCACATAGAGGCCATCAATACTTTGTCTCTTATGTTGATAACTGATTTAGGCGTTGTTGGGTGTACAACATGAGATAAAAATTTGATGTCCTGAATATGCTGGTGATGTGGAAGAATATGATGGAAGATTAAGGTGCTCCAAAATGATAGTGTTGAGGAGTATGAGGATCAATTCCTACAATTTGGGCAGAACAATGTGATTGATATTCACTTCACAATTAAAAACAAAAGGTGGTTAAGGAAATGAATCTTTTCTTACCGGAGAAGGGTCGGTGTTTGTTGTCTAATGCACAATTAGACAAGTCATTTTGGGTTTAGACGTTAGAATATACTAGCCATCTCATAAATATATTATCGTCGACTGTGATAGGAGGTATAACTCTATTGGATATTTGATCGAGTGGAGCTGCTCAAGATTATACTTTGCTGTGGGTATTTGGATGTCCCACCTACTTCAGTGTCAAAGATGACAAGTTATGTCCGCGAGCAAAAAAGTTTGTGTTTTTAGGTGTCAAGAAGAATATGAAAGGTTATAAGTTATGAGACTTCAAAAATAAGAAAATTGTGTTAAGCAAGCATGTCACGTTTATTGAGACTTCACTGTTCAAGTCTACCTTCTCTCAGCAAGTGAAGATTGAAAACTAAAGATGTATCGTAGCGGGTGGAGGTTGATGCTATTTCACCATCTTCAGTTGGTTTGGTTTCAGTTGGGATCTCACCAGTTGTGACATCGAGTGGAGATCATGTAGCCGTGATGGATACTGAACATGTTGAATTGGTTGTAGCGAAAGGAACCAAGTTGAATTCACAAAAGTAGGTGACGAAACTTGAATCTCAAATTGGTGAGTTAGACAAGCTCAAATTAATGGTCGTTGTTCTCCATGATAATATTAGTTAAAAGGTTCATATGACTCAGCCAGTTGGGTTCGTTGCTATAGATTCGATTTTTGTTGGTTGAGCTCAGTGGAGCTCGTTTGGATGAACTACATACGTCTTGATTCCCTGGGCAGGGGGTAACGTAGGCAACTACATTAGTGCAGTCTGAGAGAGTCGATATAGTCCTATGTTATTTTCATCTCAGATTTGAGAAATCTTCATCGAGTTGGAGAACTGTGAGAAGAGAATGTAAAATCTTATTAGTAGAGTTTTTTTAACTCATCGAAAAAGATAGCGCGAAGATAGGAGTTCAATGGTGCTTGTAGAAGCCCAATTCTTAACAGCAAATAAAGGACCGATCGACCGGCCATGCACAGACGTGCACAAAGAAGTTGCGGTCAAACGCTTGGTCGACCGTCTAGAGGAAGCAGCGACAGCAGAATTCAGCAGTCGACCACCCGATCGACTGACTGTAATGTCAGAGTTTAACAGAGAGTTGGCTCTCTGCACGTATGCTTAGCGGTTGACCAAGCGGTCCACCACAGCAAAAGGTCGGTCGACCGAGACACGTGTTCTAGGCGTGGTCTGCAATTTCCTAATGTGATTCTGGGTTCGTGTTCTAATCTGAATTCAGATTTATTGATTTTCTATTCTTCAAGGATTATCTGGCTATATAAAAAAGGTATTGTCCCTAAATATTGTATCATGTAATAGATTGTTTAATAAAATCTCTCCTTCCCTTCTACTCCGAATACGTATGCAATTTGCCGAACCTCATAAAATTTGTGTGTTCTCACTTTCTCTTGGATTGTTTGGTTCGTGTCATATTATTTGAGTTTGCCTCGGCATTTGGATCGCGGATCTTAATGAGATCGGAGCGTGATTGACTCTTCTGTACGCAACACTTCCTACCATAGTTTTAAGTAAATTGAACACACGATGTCCAGAGAAAAGAAGAAGGGGAAATAGAAAAACAGATAAATGAAAAGGTAAAGATACACCAAAATGTGAACTACTTTCAGTTACAGGTGACCATCTCCAATTGTGAGTTTGTGACCTAACCACGTTTTTTTCATCGATCTGGACCAAATGTCCAATCTAATCCCATTTGAAGTGCACGTAGCAGTGCTTTACAACTTTTACCTACTCCTTCATCTTTGTTTGTTCTTTTTAATTTCTCATGTAATTAATTCTGTTTTCATTGGTCGTGTATAAAACCTGTATAGTTGTTGCAAAGTCTTAAGTGGTAATTACACAACTATTTTGCTGTGGCAAGTGAATTATGCGTAAATAAGTTTTCAAGTATATAGCTGGTAATGTGAAAGTATAATTGAGAAAATATATTATCACTTATGACATTTGTTGTGAGCTTGCAAGTGAGATCTACACGGCATAAGTATATATTTAAGTAATTAAATTTAATAAAAAAATTTAATATAATATTAATATAATAATAATAAAACTAATCTAATTACTAAAAAAACATTTATCTGAAAATTAAAAAATTTAAAACTGATAACTAAAATTTTTTAAATATTATTAAATACATTAAATATATTAATCTAATATTAAATACTATTAATTTTAATAAAAAACATTAATATTATAATTAAGCAATATGAATCTAATAATTAAAAAATATTAATGTAATTATAAAAAAATTAATCTAATTAAAAATAAAAAAATATTAATATTATTAAATATAAAAATTTCAAATATTGCAAGATAATATTAAATATTATTAAATTTAATAAAACATTAATCTTATAATTAAGCAATATGAATCCACTAATAAATTTTAAAATTTTAAACTAATAATTTAAAATTTAATCTACTAATAATTTTTTTTCAATAATTTAAAAAAATAATCAAATACTTATAAATACTAAAAGATTATTCTAATAATATTGAAAATTTAAATATTAATTAAGTAACAAAAAATTAATGTAATAAATAATAATAATAATATCTATTAATAAAAAAGTTACGAATAAATTTAGAAGCGAGTTTTAAAAATAAGACTGCGAGTGCGGCACGCCACAAAATTAGCTGTTTGAGCTTTTGAAGTGCAAATTAATTTTACACTTGTGAGCCGCAACCAAGCATGAAAAAGACACGTTGCTGTGAGTGAGCGGAACGAAGCAGGGCCGCAGAGTAAAAGATGGAACGTGAGTAGGGACATGGGTGAGGGGGCCAACACTACAGACATCAAGTCCAAGCGGTTGACTTGTTTAATTCACAGGACATATACGCCGACGGAACAAAACAAAACAGTAAGTATTTAAGGCAACACAAATGGCAGTGCTGATCCGATTGCAGGGTTTACAAAAGGGACAAGCAAGTATCATGAATTTGGTCTTGTGTTCAACTTTTTTAAAAAAAAAAAAACCAACCCCTCCTCCGTCCAGGCTCAGCTGAGAGAGGGAGTCTGAGACAAGACATCACCAACATGTGACACCCACCGGGCATGCGTGCACAAATTTATTATATATTAATACTAACTAGCGTTACAGAAGTAAGTGGGGGGAGCCACATGAGGAGGAGGAGGAGCTGTGGTTTTTGGGTTTGGAGAATTGACCACCGGAACTGTGACCTCAAGAAGAACAAAAAGTGCGCATGCAATGCCTTCACATTATTTACTTTTCTTGCTTTGCTTATTTGTTATAAATAGAATAATCCCACAAGCATCTCCCTCCCTTCCACACAACATAATCCTCCTCCTCCTCCTCCTCCCCCCCACTGTCTTGTTTCATTAATTTTATTGCTGTTTCCAAGCAACAGCTTCAGTCATGAGGCAGCTGAAGCTCTCTTCTTCTCCTCATGCCCGCCATCTCCTCCCTCACTCTCTAATTGTTTTCGTTATTATCATGGTCTCTATCAACAACACTACCGCCGCTGCTACACCACCACCCACCACCACTTCCCTTGATGCTAACTCTCAACACCGTAAGTCACTCGTCTCAGCTCATCATCTACAATTATTAAAACTCTTCCTCCTCCTCCTCAATGATCTTTCTACATTTGCTCTCTCTCTTTAATTTGTATTCTCAGGAATTCTAATTTGTAAATTCTTGTCTCGATTTTTGTGTTATCCATAACAAGGAATGAAGCACTACAGATTGATAACTCTGCAAAGGTGGGTCATTCAGGAGATGTTCACTTAGAACATGTGAGTCCTCTGCTTCATATATATCTACAACCTTTTAACTATTTTCCCTCATTAATTTCCTGCACCTTCACTTCCCGAGTTACTAGCTAGATCTCTCTGTTGCTCTTATTTCTTCTTCCACTTCAATTACGTTTTATATTATATGCATCCGCAGCTGATGGGATTAGAGCAGAGCTGTGAGGATGGAGATGAGGAATGCCTGAAGAGGAGGCTGATGTCTGAAGCGAATTTGGACTACATCTACACCCAGCACCACAATCCATAGTTCAGATGACCCAAGAAATTAAGGTTGAAACTGAAACTATATGTATTGATGATGATGATGATGATGGAATCTCGAGAGGCTAGCTGAAACTATGCTATACTACCGCTAATAACGTTATGATTAATCATCCAGATGTTCTCGGTAGCTCTATTAAATGTAATGTATTTTATATGGTCTCTTGGTACCTACCAAGTAATGTCAAGCTTGCGATGATGATTTGAATGCAATACCTCTCTCTCTTTCTCTCCCTCTCCCGCCCGCGCACACAGAAACAGAGAGACATTTATGTTGTTGACTTGCATGCTCTCTCTCTCTCTCTCTCAATAGTTTTTGTTCCAATTCTTGTGTGTTTCTGACTAGCTACAGTGTTCTGATGGTGGGAAACACAGTAAAAATCCAAGTCATAAAGAGGGGGGCATTTGCAATTTATTACTCTGACCAAGTTATCGAGTGCACCTGCTACGGGACTGGGAGGTGGACGAACCACATTTGACGTCTTCAGCTTGAGCAGGCGATCCATCGATTACTAGACTCTCACATGACTATATTATTATCAATATGAATGCACGAGGATGACTAGCTCTTTTCGGCAAGTGCATTAATACCGTTCGAAGTCTTCAAGTAACCTTTGAGGGCATTAATACCGATATCATTATTATAAGCTAACAGCTAGGCAGATTCACACTTTGGCTTGTGACATGTTTCCACGAGGAAGCATGGAAAAAAAACCTAGCAAAAAGAGCATCAGCTATCTTCTGACCCTGTTTCTTTCTCACAGTAGCCCTGTGCCCGTGTTTGCATGTGTGAAAGCAAGCTATAGCCGCGGAACGATGAGAAATAAAGCTTTATGGACTCGAATCCCTCTCCCACATACACAGGCGCACACGTGCTCTCCCTCCCCCTCTCCACCACTAACTTTACATACAAAGTGACCTCGCACATCAATCAGTTTTTTTTTTCTCATTAAAACGGTGGGAAGCATGCGCAATATGCGTGCATTGCAGCAGCTAGCTGGAGTCAAATTTGGTATCAATAATTATATATCACTAAGCTAAGATGGAGATATCTCCCCATTACGCTTTTGGAATTATTAGCATCAGGATACGGGCACTGGGGGTGGAGTGTCATGGGTTCATGCTTTTTTGGCCACGTTTATCTACTTCACTTTTGCCAGCAGTCATCAACAACACAGTAGTGTAGCCTCACGCATGCGAGAGGAAAATGAGTAGAAAATTTCATATATTAACTAGGGATGGATTTGTAGGATGATGACACCTGCCTCTCAAATATTGTAACAAGCAAAAGAGAAGGGGAGGGAGGGAGACGCAGGAGGTCCGAACCTCGTATCTTTTTGCCTCACCACACAACTATCAAATATTATTGACCAATGCAAGATACATAGATACCAGAGGGATGATGCGATGCGATATTTGCCATGTCTCCACCGGCAGGGCAGGGGCAAAGTGGAAAGCAGCCGGTCATATCATCCTCTGACAAAAGGCCAAGGAACCTCACCCCATCAATCCTATCTATCTCCCTAACATTCCGTCTTTCCTTCAATAAACCTGCACAAACCAAAACTATTAATACGGTCAGCAACGCATTTATAAAAAAATAATAAAACAGGATTTTTGATGTATGTGTTAGAATCAAATAAACAATATAAGACAATTTCTGCTTCAACTTTAAAGACAAAAACACCAATTTTAAGGTAATTAGAGGAGAATCCTAGCGACTAATTTTCAAGTTAAGACTCCAAAAAAAAAAAAGAAAAGAAATTACCAAACTACTATATATATATATATATATATATATATATATATATATATATATATATATATAACCATCAATCTGGCCGTCCTCCATATGAATCACTAGAAAAGGGATAAAAATAAAAATAAAAATGCAACCAAAGACTGCCAGTGGCGATACAAATAGAACACCACCTATGGTTCCAGGTCCTTAGGAAAATCTTCATTCTGTTGTTCGCCATTCTTATGTTCCTGGAGAAAAGACTCATCACCCACATACCTGTCAATATCCAGATCATCCTCCAGATTATGTAAACCAAGCCCCCATAATGAACAGGATCCTGCCGCAGATTCCATTTCTTGAGCATGATAATAACCAAGACTATCCCAAGCAGCAGCGCCAGGAGATAACGAGCTTCCTCCAGCATCAAGACCAATATTCCAGATACCCTCCTCACCAACACAATCACTTGCCGGGGCTATCGCTTCTGGAAACATCCTCCCTGAGAAATGTCTTCCGCAAATTTCTCAAGATACTCTGTCCCTACGCCAGAGTCAGCAGCAATGTCATCTGCTTCCAAATTCACAATATCCTTGCCCTTGGAGGCAGTTAAACCTGTGGGACACAGATTCACAGGAACAATTTCCTCAGGAGTAACATCGTCAGGCAGAGAGATGAAGCAATTACTGCCACCAAACTCAGCTTCCATCTGAGAGCTAAGCATTTTCTTTCCCTTAATGTCTTTAGATTCATTGGAGGGTCCAAAAATATCTTGTCCATGTGTTTCAAGACCAAGCTTGTCAACATCCTGTAAGAGATGATCAGGAAGTTGTTTACCCTCACTTTGCTCAAAAACAGGCAGTAGAGCACCTGAACTCTCACCGCTCCCAGTCTCACACAATATAGGAACCAAAGCCGAAGCATCCCAGAAACCTTTCACAATTTGCTGGTCCATGGGCTCATCTGGTACAGCAGAGCTAAGGTGCTGCCGCTTGAGAAATTTTCTTCTTGCCCGCACTGAAGCAATCCCTCTTTGTTCCTTCAGTTTCTTGAGACGGCTCAGAAATACAGGGTTTTGTAGTACCTTAGCCAAGAAAGAAATCATCTGTTTCTGCCTCATCTCAGCGGACTGAATCCGCCGATTAACTGCATCCATCTTTTGAACTGTCAGAAGATGCTCCTGTCTCAGTTGTACCACCTCTTGCATCATCAAATCCCTCTCTCTAATCAGCTTCTGCACTTCACTTTCTTCTCCATGCTTCCCATTCCAACCGAAGAGTCTACTTGAGAACCTATTTGAACCTGAGATGATCTGCGCCTGTTTATGTGTTTTAATAGTGCCCTCTTTCCACGCAGAAAATCTTCATTGGCAAACTCCCACCGATCAGTACCAATCTTGCGGAAACCCTGGAAGACAGATACAACATTATCTCAAACTGAGAAGTGAACACAAGCAAAGAGAAGAGTGCAAAAGAAATGGCATGGACAGAAGAAAGAGAAATGAGCGCAAAAGAAATGGCCTACACAAAAGTAAATTCAAGTCAAATACAATGTATTACACCACAACAGTTTCAACCATGAATCCCCACGATGCCATATGAATATACTTCCAACAAATCAGCTTGTGCAACTATTACTCTAGAAACATTAGTAAGGAAAAGCCTATAGAGTGTAAGCAAGGTTCCAAATTCAAGACAAAACAAGGCAAAAGATATGACCGTGCCCCAACAAAAATCTCCAATATGGCTTAAGAGCATTGAACAAAAATATTAATTTTGATCACTTGTATCTATGAATGTTCGTTGTTTCGACAATTTCTAATTTTAATACTATAATTTTTGCGCCACCTAATAAAAATTTTCTGGTTCCAACACTGATCCTCAAGGTAACTGAAGCTCCAAAGATAAAGAATTGACACACAAACAAAGGTTATTTCCCTTGTAGAAGATTCAATCAACTAAAGGTCGAAACCCTACACTTCAACAAGGATTCTAGTCACTGAACAACATGCTAAAATATTTTAAAAACTGTTGTTTTGATTCATCATAACCTTGTCTCCAAAAATTTTTACTACTGCCAATCCTGACGGACACATTATTGCATATGAACATTATATTTCAGACACTCTCTCTTACATTTAAGTATTATGTAAATCCTTTATTCAACTGTGCCATCCTATTGAATAACTGATAGCAATATAACACTAAATCCTATAGTTATAACCTCTAAAAGATCTATCTATCTTGTTAGCACTTTAGGGCGCTAAGTTAGACTCAAGAGTACACAACAAATTCAAAATAAATACGTCTGTTAGCATCCAATTCTCCTCAAAAAGTATCTTATTAAGAGTGATGCCACAACTCTAATATAAAACACTATATCTTCTTTCACACAAACGATGTGGGACTATCTCCAGGGACTATCTCCTAAGAACATCATACTTACCAAAGAACTTTCTGATCAAGTATATTACTTACACAAAAATAAAGCAACTCTGTTACAGTTGTTACAATCCTAGAGGACTACCAACTTAGACAAATGACGAGATAAAAACACAAAAATCACAAGATTACAAGAGAAGAGCCAGAAAAAGAATAAGATATAACAACAAGCATTTCATTCTAAGCAGCAGGATATCAGAGAAGATAACAGAGAAGCAAAACAGCATTTTTATTGTACCAAAAGTATTCGACTTTAAGAAAAATAAGATTGCTCATATATAACACTCCATTCTTCTGTAATTCATTTATTTGAAGGTAAATAAGAGCATTGGCATGTACAGCTCTAGTTACTCACCAGTCAGAATCCGACATTCCCTTAGTTCACCTCCAGTGTGACGCACTCTTTCTTTGCATCAACAAGTTGTAGGACAGAGATTTCTGATAATTGCTAAGCCTTTCCAAGAGGTAGTTCAAAAAAAAAGAAAAAAGAAAAAGAAATCCCAAACCCCCAAAAACAAGTGAACACTCTGGCCTTATACCTCACTGAGTTTTACATAACCCCTTTCAATTACATCGCTAATGTTATGTACATTTACATCTTTCATATACAGCAGGATAGAAATAAGAACGAAACAAAACAAAAACAAAAATTAATACATCAATGTCAAGAAACATATAGGATACAATCGTGATTCTACAGAGACGTCCTGAGCAGCAATCAATCTACAGAGCAAGAGAATCCATCGAAACAATTACAAGAAAAAAAAGACTGAAACTAAAAATAGACATGATGAAACAAAATTAAGAGAGGAGGAGAAGAGAATGAAAGTGGCTTATCAGGCAGGGTTGTTATCTGAAATACCCACATAAGTATTGAGTTGGCGGACAAAGCTTGAGAAATTGTTGTGCTTGAAGTGGCGAGGAAGAATCGCCCTCGAGAACTCCACCGGGTCCCACACCACGAAGCTCTCGCCGGTCGGGCCCCAGGAGATGATCGGGTCCAGCGCCAAATCCTCGACGAGCTCGTAAGTCTTGGACAAGAATGGCGGGATGGGGGTTCCCTGAAGGGCTTCGAGAGGCCGAGGAATCGTCGAGACTTCTCTGCTGCTGTTGCTGCTTTCATCCCGGGGTAAAGAAGAGGAAACAGGAAATGAAGTGGTCTTGTCTGCAAGGCGTTCGATCTTATGCTCCACTGAAACCGTAGCAGAAGAGAAGGATCCTACTCTCCCCAAAGGGGAAGGAGGCAGAGGGAAACCCATGGATTCACAAAACTGAGGGTATCTTGTATCAATCAAGGCGGCTGCAGGAGATGAAGAAGAAGGAGGAGGAGGTTGCGGCGGCAGCGGTTTCTCACCTGAATCCATCGATTTTTTGTGTGAGACAGACAGCAGGAACAAGTAGAGAGAGAGAACAAAAGATATAGAGAGAGCTGCGCGAGGGCGAGAGAACCTGAGGGGTCGCGGTGAATTCGATTTTTTTGGTCGGCGGCGGCGGGCATTTATAAGGGGGAGGGGAGCATGTAACCGACGTACTGTAGCTCAAAAGAGGAAGGAATTTCCCCCAGCTACCAAAATCACCTGGATGATCGCTCACTGTGCCGCACACAAAACAATCATACAACCACAAGCCACCGCGCGTACAGCTGTCTCCTCCTTTTTGCAGATATTTTTAGCGGGTGCGGATCGTTGGGGAACGGGTGGTGGATAACACTCCGCGTGTTTCGGGAACCCGCACGTGTTGTGCGGGTGCGGGGGCTCAGTTTCGCCACTTGTCCTTCTTCTGGGTTTTGGGCTTCAATCTCTGTGGGCAAACGGACCCTTAACCGCGAAGGAATATAAAGGGAGAGATGGTGATTGGACGCGGCTACGTGGAGGGTCAGAGAGAGCCTGTTGGGGTTAATGCAGCCAACAGCAACAAATTTCTTTTAGTTCCCCTCAATTAATTATCTCCCCACTTTTGAAATGTATATTCATCAGTTAAGCGATTGGGTGAATTTTATTTGTTTGAATCATCTATTATTTTGCGATTCATTGTGATTCACCAGAACGTTACGTAGCTAACCTACTCATTCATGCTAAAGAGAATTTACAGTCATTGGCAAATTTATTCGATATATGAAAGCTTATTGATTGGTTCACTATGTAAATGTGAAACCTCAAACTTAATCGATGTCATTTATTATGTGGCTACTTTATTTATTATAGTAGTCAGATTTCGATTTGCATCAGGATCGTGATACGTGTCCCGTCTTATCAGTACTTTCTTGGAGACAAACGATAAGATGTACCAACAAGACATCTCCCGAAGCATTATTTCGCCTTTACCAATGTCACTACTCCTCCCAAGGAGTCTATTATTCCAAGAGCACCCCCGCCCCCGTGGACTCGACGGTCCCGAGTCCACTTCTTCCGAGAGCTCAACTATCTCAAGGTCAATTCTTTCCGTCCCGAGCAAAACAGATGCAACAACTGGCACCCTTAATCATCGTTGACATCCATGGAGAGTGTTATGCCGCCAACTCATCCATGTTTTAAACGTGCAACAACATCTTTCCCTATGTAGACTATTATAGAAATTAGTAGGAATCACTCCTGCAATCAAGCACAATCTCAGCCGTTACGAAGAAATTCCAACATGCAAATCATATGGTTATAGGAATCCGCATGAATCACACCAGCTATAACGATTTTCAGGGTATTTATACACTGAGAGTTGGAAGAGAGAATGAAGGCCGTTCCTTACTGTACTACAGATTGTAAATAGAGTTCTAACTCTGTGGAGTTCAATGTAATCTTTTTAAAAATAGTTAACTCTCTCCCTCTCCCCGTAGTTTTCCCTAATGGGCTTACACGTAAAATCTTGTGCTTTTTCTGGTTCTCCATGTGAATCTCTGAATTACTTTTCATGTCACGCGATGCGAAATTAATCACTCGATTAATCGTGTCAGAAAATCTCTACCACAGTTTGGTGCTTTCATTGAGATTTAAGTCCCAATAATCAAGATCTCTCCCTCACAAACCTTTCTCAGAAAACCCCTACCGAGTCGATAATGGCCCACGCAAGAGAATCACTGACAGTGCAACATTCAAAGGTAAGGCTAAAGCAACCGCTGGGGACATGATCCCCCAATCAACCAGTAATTAACCGCACGTCGAGAACACCGACTCCATCTCATCAGAAGAACCATTTCTACCACTAGAAGACCAGCTCTTTCAGATGCTCTACGAGATAAATGAGCAATGAAGGAACAATAGCAGCAGACTTATCGTAAGCAAGAACAGATGGCGCTCGAATGTGAGAACATCCGCCATGAGCAAGAGGAGCTGAAGTAACTCAATCAACAACTCTAAACTCAAGTTGCAGTCTTCCAGAATAACTCCACACGGGCAGAAGGAGACCACGAGAACAGAGGATCTTCGAGTCTCCACACCTTCGATGAGCTCGAGAACAAATATTAGTTTATTGGATAAAACTCCTAAAAATTTAGAAAAATCCTCAGAAATTCTCAAAAATAGGAAATATCATCCTGAACCTTGTTGTGAAGTCGGATACCTAAAATTCATCCCCAATGTTAATTATAATTATCAGAGTCAGTCTGTCACCGGTCGATCCCGAATTGAGATTCTTCTTCAATAATTTTCAAAAAATTTCAAAATATCCAGAAAAATTTAAAATAATGGGAAATAATATCTTGAGCTGAAATGGCCTCAATCCGGCTACCCGGATGATTAAATCGAGTATCAGATACGAGTATTGACATACGTATGCTGGGAACCAAGGGTTACAATCCTACCTACCTTATAAAAATTTCGTCCTCGAAATTTCGATAAAGTAGGGAATGATAAATCAAGTTAAATGAGAAAATAAAGCATCCACGTCACTCTCACTGCATTTTGGGTCCACCACGCTTTTGCTGCGCGCTCTGATCTCTGTTACCGGCTTCAATATGAAGTGATCAAACTCTGAAAACAAATCAGGGTAATAGAATCGAGAAGAATGATAGAAATTAAGATGAAGATCCATATTACTTTAAAAAGAAGAGATGAAATCAGGGATATTGAAGATCAAAGAGATGGATAACTAACGGGAGGACGATCAATTCTCAAGTGGACTCGGTATCGTTGTGTGAATATTATATGTTTATTACAGTATAAAAATAACATGCTTCAGGTCACTGATAACAATCAGGTCCTCTTTGAGTAAACCTGGCACTGACACCAAGAAAATTCTGTCACTCCTCACTTTCAAAATATATGAAATCAGAGTCGCGATGAGAGTCAACGATGTATATACGCGAGGAAAAATACCCCACATATACACGCTAAGTCTAAATAGCCTGAACAAGTTATATAATCACCATGAAGAATCAACAATACTATAATAATACATAAAAAGTCTACACATGATCTCAGATGAAATAAGAAATAGAATAAAGCTATGTCTGATATACAGAAATAAAAGAATAATAGTAGGAATAAGAAAGTAGGAAACCAGAAATCGAATAGAGAGAACTCAGGGCTTCTCGCAACATGTACGGTCTCATCGAAACCTGATTAAATAAATAAAATATCCATATCTGAATGTGTAAATCTAGGGAGTGAGAACTCCTGTGAATGTGTAAGAATAAAAGGGAGCATGCATGTGCATATAAATGTGAGTAGACTATGAAACATATATACTGGAATAAAATAGAAATAACATATAAAATATGAATAGAAAATAATGAAGACAATCAGTATAAAATCAGATATTCAATCAGGTGTCAGGGGTACAGTGAGGTGTTTATCACAGTCTATAAATCTGATGGATAAAGTCAATCAGTGTTATAGTCAGATATACATTAGGTCATTGGTATAATCAGATATCTACAATCAGTCATATATATCAAGTTCAGTCTACAATGTTAACGAACACCAATTGCCACTTACAGTAGACGCATCCCATACTATTGTAGACTGTCTAAAAATCACTGAGGCCAATCATCAAAGAGCACAGTCTATATTGCAAACGCGAGGCTAATCAGAGCCACTCGTGCAAAGTCAAAACACGGGGCTCGAAGCCCGCGTCCCCAACTTCACTACAATGCCAAGATGTAGAGCTTGAAGCCCACATCTCAACGTCATTGCAGTATCAAAACGCAAGGCTCGAAGCCCGCGTCTTAGCTTCACTGAAAGGTAAGACGAAGAGTTCAAAGCCCGCGTCTTGCAAAACTCGAAGCCAGTATTTTCAACGGTTAAACACCAAAACGCAAGGCTCAAAGCCCGTGTCCTAGCATCAATGCAGTGTCAAACCGCGAGGCTCGAAGACCGCATCCCAGCATTACTGCATGCCAAGATACAGAGCCCGAAGCTCTCATTTCAACTGTAGAAGAGCCCTTCATTTCAGTTATAACTGCCCTCATCACCAGGTCAATTAATGCCCACATGATGAGGGGAGTTAACCCCCATTATGGAGGGTCTTTAGGACAGTTTTACCCTTAAAAATCCTATAAATAGCTTAGTTTGCTATTGAAGAGGGATAGGAATTTATAGGTTGGAACTTTGGTTAGTCGAATTATGAGAGGAGAATTGATCAAGAATTGTAGCTGAGGAAAACGGACAAAGAGTTAAACTCTTCTACTACCAACTTGTCGAGTTCAAGTTTTTGCTCAAGTCTCTTTGAGATTCCATTTAGACAAGACTTGTGCTACTCCGTCCATAATCTGAAGAGAAGGTTCCTAGAAGACACTGACGTTAACCTGGTCAACAGAAATTAAGATTCACTTTCCACTGCTATATCAAGAACCCAGCTTTAAATTTTGAGCTTGAATATCTTCTCTCTCTTGTAATCGAATTTTTGATCCGTTGTAATTTTTTTTTTACAATCAAACAAAGAATTTACACCGCTTCCAATTTTTCCTAAGGAACAAAAGATGGCGACTCCGCTAGGGACTACTTTCTCTACAACGAGCAAGTTGTGGCGCAAGGTGACGTTACCTTCATGAGAAAAACGGTCAAGTCACTTATCTAGAATTCGACCAGGCAAAGTATGAAGAGTTTCTCTCTTCGGGCACCAAGAGCCCTGGGTGTGGTAGTACCGCAAGCTTTCCTCAGAGATCCGCTCTCAAGTCTCTTTGGAGACTTCTCTGAACATGGCCTGCACAAAGAGCGTCATTGTTGGTCGCATCACACGCAAGGCCCGCGTCAATGTCTCCCACGAGACCTGCGAGGCCAACATTGTTGAAGGTTAATCTGACCACGCCCTTCCTCTTTCTCAGCTCTAGGTTACCGAGGGTTCCCAATAACCTGTAAAGCGTAATTGGAATGCCAAACGTCGACAAAGGCGACGCACACGTCGATAACAGATACAGGAAGCTGGAACAACTATCTGTCTAGTAGATACTGATGTTGGGTCCCCGAGATATTGATAAATGCGGAACTATCTCTGTTGGCAACAATGATCTAAAATACACAAGTCAACATAACACTAAAACAAGAAGGATTAATCGTTAATCAAAGAAGTAACTTGCAAAAAGGAAATCAAATCTCAGAAAATGCACAAACGCAAACAAGAGAGATTTAAAAGAAGTTACCAAGAACTGGAAGGAAATTGAAGGAATTTGAAGAGGGCTCACTGCTGCAGGTTTCTTCTCCTTGCTGCTGAAGTCGACTGGAGGCTTCGGCTGGAAAAAGAAAGAGTGAAGAAATCTAGGGTTTTGATGAGGGAAATGATAGAGTGAATGGTTAGGATTAAACCTGGAGTGAAATAGATGGTTAGGATTAAAAGAGAGTGTTATTGGATCCTCAACTAAAGAAAAACGGGTTGGGTTCGAAAGTTAAATCCGAAAACAGAACACAGAATATGACAGAATTAGTCGACTTGAGGTTTGTTATTAGTCGACTAATACATTGACTAGTCGACTAGTAAATCAAGTTAGTCGACTAAGTTTTGAAAATCAAAAAGCTATGTCTCTGTTAATGCAAATTAGTCGACTGGGTTACTATCAAGTCGACTAGGGTCTATATAAGTTGACTAATATGGATTAGTAAGTCGACTAATTATGTAAAAAATGCCTTTGAAAAATTCTGAAAATTTTTTTTAAAAATCAGAAAAATTGCAAATACCCAAATCTCTTCGAAATTTTATAAAAGTATCTTCTTTAAGAGGCTTTGTGAATATATCTGCAATTTGATTATCAGTTGATATAAAAGTTAAAGAAATATCACCTTTTAAAGCATGATCACGTAAAAAATGATGTCTAATATCAATATGTTTGGTACGTGAATGATGAACAGGATTTTTAGATAAATTAATAGCACTGCTATTATCACACATAATAGGTGAGTTTGTGATAGTCATGCCATAATCAAGTAAGGTTTGTTTCATCCATATAATTTGTGCACATGCAACACTAACAGCAATATATTCTGCCTCGGTTGTTGATAATGATACAGAATTTTGCTTTTTACTGAACCATGATACTAGTGAATGTCCCAAAAAGTGA
This sequence comes from Agave tequilana, assembly GCA_038442645.1. Taxonomy (NCBI): domain Eukaryota; kingdom Viridiplantae; phylum Streptophyta; class Magnoliopsida; order Asparagales; family Asparagaceae; genus Agave; species Agave tequilana. The sequence goes on from JAVJIF010001407.1 coordinate 61,454, forward strand.
CAAGTACCACTAGTACTCTTCCGATCAGATTTACATCCAGCAAAATCAGCGTCACTATACGATAGTAAATCAAATGTGCATGATTTTGGATAAAATAAACCATAATTGATTGTGTTATTTAAATATCTAAAAATTCTTTTCACTGCTTTAAGATGTGATTCCTTAAGATTTGACTGATATCTAGCACATAAGCATACACTAAACATAATATCAGGTCTACTTGAAGTAATGTATAGTAAAGAACCAATCATACCTCTATAGAGTTTCTGATCAACATTCTTACCATTTTCATCTTTATCTAAAAATGTAGTTGTACTCATGGGAGTATTCTTATGACCAGAATTTTCCATGCCAATTCGTTTTAGAAGTTCCTTTGCATACTTGCACTGGGAAATGAAGATTCCATCCTTCATTTGCTTTATTTGCAGACCGAGAAAGTAAGTAAGTTTGCCCATGTGGCTCATCTCAAATTCACTCTGCATGGTCTTAGAAAATTCTTGACAAAGATTATCGTTAGTAGAACCAAATAAAATATCATCAACATATATCTGAATGATTAAGATATCTTTATTAACATGTTTAATAAAAAGAGTTGTATCTGCTCTTCCCATCTTAAAATTAGAATTTAAAAGAAAACTTTTTAATCTATCATACCAAGCACGGGGTGCTTGCTTTAAACCATATAAAGCTTTCTTAAGTTTAAAAACATGGTTTGAAAATTTTTCATGTTCAAAACCTGGAGGTTGTTCAACATAAACAGATTCCTTAATAATTCCATTTAAAAAGGCACTTTTAACATCCATTTGATAAAGTTTGAAATTCATAAAACAAGAAAAAGCAAGTAAAATACGAATAGATACAAGCCTAGCTACTGGTGCATAAGTTTCATCAAAATCAATACTTTCTTCTTGATTGTATCCTTGTGCTACTAACCTTGCTTTGTTCTTAATGACTTCACCTGATTCATCGAGTTTGTTCTTAAAGACCCATCTGGTTCCGATGCCTGGATGATCAGTAGGACGTGGTACAAGATCCCAAACATCATTTCTGACAAATTGGTTCAACTCTTCTTGCATGGCAATTGTCCAAAAATCATCCGCACATGCTTCTTTGATATTCTTTGGTTCAATGAGTGATATGAAGGCAATTTGTGTAATGTAGTTCAACTTGGATCTCGTCTGAACACCTTGATTTATATCTCCAATTACCAAATCTCGTGGATGATTCCTTACTTCAACATATGCTTTCGGTAACTCGGTAGGAGTCTCATTATCCTTAGACATGTTAGTCTCAACAGAAGATATAACAATATTATCAATAGGAGAATCTATGATATGATCATCATCATGTGGAGAAGTATTAGAAACAGGCTTAGTCAAGGATTCATCAAATTTAACATGTAATGATTCTTCAATAGTAAATGTTTTCTTATTAAATATTCTATATGCTTTACTATGAGTAGAGTATCCAACAAAAATACCTTTATTGGATCTAGCATCAAATTTATCTAAAGCATCTTTTGTATTTAAGATAAAGCATTTACATCCAAAAATCTTAAAGTAAGAAACTTTTGGAATCCTATTATAAAATAATTCATAAGATGTTTTTATTTAAAAAAGGTCGAATAAGCACACGATTTAAAACATAACATGCAGTAGCAATAGCCTCAGCCCAAAAATATTTTGGTAAATTACTGTCCATAAGTATAGTTCTAGCACATTCTTGCAAAGTCCAATTCTTTCTCTCTACAACACCATTTTGAGGAGATGCTCTAGGAAATGCAAAATTATATGTAATACCATACTTATCACAGAAATTTGAAAAAGATTCATTCTCAAATTCTCCTCCATGATCACTTTGAATAGTGACTATGTTTAGAGACTTTTGATTTTGAATTCTTTTACAAAAACTTACAAATTCATCAAAAGTATCATTTTTATTTTTTAGAAAAATGACCCATGAAAAACGTGAATAATCATCAACAATAACAAAAACTATCTACTCTTGTTTAAAGAAGAAACACGAGTAGGACCAAATAAATCCAAATGCAACAATTTCAAAGGTCTATTAGTAGAAACTAAATCTTTAGATTTAAAAGATGATTTAACTTGTTTTCCTAATTGACAAGAATCACAAAAATAATCCTTTTTAAAGGCAATTTTTGGAAGACCTTTAACTAAATCAAATTTAGAAATCTTAGAAATAGTTTTCATATTCAAATGACCAAATCTTTTATGCCATAAAAAATAGTCATTATTAGAAGCAAGTAAACATAAATTATCATTAGATGATATGCATGTTATTGATAACTCATAAATGTTATTGTTACGAAAACCTTTGAATAAAATATCTTTCATATTAGTATCATAAATAAGACATGCATCTTTTTCAAAAATAATTTTATAACCCTTATCACATAATTGACTAATACTTAATAGATTGTGTTTTAAACCTCTTACCAAAAGAACATTTTCAATAAGGGGTTTTGAAATGTTACCAACTATGCCGGTACCAATAACCTTTCCTTTGTTATTGTCTCCAAATATCACTGTACCTCCCTTTTTGATTTGTACGGAAGACAGTAGTTGCATGTATCCGGTCATGTGTTTGGAACACCCACTATCAAGTATCCACTTTTCTTTAAAAGGTACCTATAAAATAAAATAATTTGTATGGTACCCATCATGATAGGGTCCGAAAAAGATTAGTCTTTAGGAACCCAAATCCAATTGGAATTTGGTTTCCACTTGTTAGTATAAACATAATTCTTAGAATTACACACATCATGTATATAAGATGCAATATAAACATTTTTATCAACATTATTAAGATTCTTAGGAACCCATTTATATTTGCATCTAATTCTTTTTGAAATAGTATTTCTTTTCACAAAAGAATTATTATTATGAAGATGTATAGATTTTACAAAATTAGTTTTTGAAAATCCAATACCGACATGAGTAGGTTTATAAATCTTATCTTTTGAAAAATGATTGTTAGACATCTTTTGAGAAGATAATAAAACATTTAAATTCTCTTTTCCTTTATTAAACTTTGTTACATTTTTCAAAAGATCTTCATACTTAATTTTGAAACTAGTCATGTCTTTATCTAAAATAGTAATTCTAGAATTTAAAGAAATAGTTTCCTTTTTAAGTAAAGAATTCTCTTTTAAGAAAATTTCATTATCCTTTTTTAAAGATGCAATAACTTTTTCAAAATCTTCTTTTTGAGAACTTAAAGAGGATGTTTGAGAAACAAAACTGTAACGCCCCGATCCCACGGATACGGGGACGTCACTGCGACGTATATACGCAGGTCAGAAAGTGCCCCCACGTATATACGCTAAGCATAAAGTACAACAAGGATCAGAGTACAGCACAAAGCGTGGTATTCATAATATGCCAACTTAAAAGTACAAGTACAAAGTCATCACAGGATATGATAAAATATTACACATTACATATGTCTTTTATCACAACCAAGTCCAAAAGTACAATATAAAATAAGGACACAAAAGGCTCATGAGCTAGATAAAGATCCCGTGAGTCAAAAAGAGAAGTCTGGCCCAAAAGAACAGGAACTAGTCTGCCTACTCACCAAGAAACGCTTGATCTCCTGTGGACTGTTCCACTTCGATCCAAGCTTCAAAACCTGAACATACAATCCAAGGGAGTCAGGACCTCCCAACAATGAACAGGCTACAGCCAAATGGCTAAGAGACAAGAGTAGGAAGGTTAGAACACAAGTATAGCAAGTGTGAACAAGTAAAACATAATATCCTTAAAACAGGAAATCCAGGGTAAAGTTGATTACAAGCAAGATTGATTGTATACACTTAGGTCACGGTCCCATGAGACTAGTACATCGAAGGAATAATCCAAACAAGGAAACCCTCATCTATATACCTTTATCTCATGTCACCGTAATCCAAGCGTATAGAATCAGAGTCGCAAAATAGTCATAACGAGAATACATAACAGGTGTGACAAGAGTGCATAACAGGTATCAAAACAGGGATCATAACAGTAATCATAACTGGAGTCCGATACAGGTGTCATAACAGGAATATCAAGAGTATAAATTATTATTATTCGTCTAACCCACATATCTAGGTATGTGTCTCGGTATATATCCCAACGCACATACATCCATATATAAGCAAGTCGAGGTTTGTTACCGGAAGTAGATGAAGAACTGATAGAGCTTCTTATAGTAGTTTCCATACACCTGGAACCAGTTTGGAGGCCCAAAGTCCCCCTAACACTAATCTCCTGTGGGCCCTAAGTCCCACTAACACTACCGCCAATATTTCATTCCCATACTATAAGCAAGGTGTCATTCCGGCATTCATCACTTCCTCCCATTCCCCATACAAGTTGTCCTTTTTATAGTTTATTAACATAATTATCAGATTAAGGGAATGAGCAAGATCATAACTGGAATACATAACTGGAATACAGGTACTACATTCCCTTAACTGTGATAATTAAACAATGTCAAGTGTATCATGCCTTGTTTTAATAGATAGCATGACAAGAGGTTGAGAGTACTAATTAACAAGTCATAAAGTATAATATACAAACATATGAACCAAGCATAAGATCCAAATATAAGAAAGTAATTAACTATGACAAACAGCCAAAGTTAGTCGACTAGGGTCAAGGGAGTAGTCGACTAATAGAGGGATTAGTCGACTAACAGTCTGGTATAGTCGACCAAAACTGTGCACCAGAGAGTTGGGTTTCTGATTCAGGAAAAGTTAGTCGACTAGGGTCAAAAGGGTAGTCGACTAACAGATATGCCAAGTCGACTAACAGTTATGTTAAGTCGACTAAATCTGAGTTACAGAAAGTTGGATTTTGATTCAGGAAACATTAGTCGACTAGGGTAGAAAGTATAGTCGACTAGTAATCTATAGTCGACTGGTAAATTAACATAGTCGACTAAAACTGTGCTCCAGAAAAGATTTCGTTTCAAACTAAGGGTTTCAAGTCCACTAGCTCCTAGGTCAAGTCGACTAATCGTGGTCTGAAAACAGATTACAGAACTGAATTTGATGGTTGCTCTTGATGGTTAAAAATATGATTTTGAAGACACAAATGTACAAGATATGGAAGCATAAACATACTAAGAATTGTATGAGTCTTGGTGAGTAAAAATACTCACTTCGAATGGTTATGAGAAGTTTTATGAACTCGAAATGGTTGTGGTCGACGATATCACCAAGAACGATCCCAATCCAAAAGAAGTTGAGGTTGAAGTGGAGATGATAGCCTTGGTGATGCTTTGGAGTTGGTGGTTGGGTGGAGATGAAGGCCTTGGTGAAGTTGATGAAGAAGGAATTAGGTGGAGGCTATTTCTTTGGTGAAGTGAAGAGAAAAAGAAGTAGAAATGAAAAGAAAATGTTTATATAGGATTTTGATTTTGTGAAAGAGGTGCAAATAAGATAGAAGAGAGGGGGGTTTTTGCAAATGGGAGAGGATGAGGTGTCCCTCTTTTGGCCACTTGACCGGCCATGGGAGAGAGAGAGAAAGAGGGGCATTAATGAGGGAGTTGGTGGAAGTGTGTGGAAGAAAAAGGAATTTTGGAATTGTTGGAATTTTGGAAAAGATTAGAATTTTGGAAAATTGGAAATCTTGTGGCTTGTGGAGGAAGGAAGAGATATAAAGGAAAAGGAAAAGGAAAAGGAATTATAAAGGAGAAGGTATTTTCTCTTGGACTCAAAATGAAACTGTTGAAAATACTGATTTCCGGGTTTAAGTCGGGGATGCGGAAAACATTTCGGAAAATACCGAAATCGTCCGAAATTCAAGTATCTCGAAACGACTCGTAATAATTATCAAAAATCAAGAATATTATACTAAGAATTATAGTGAAATCCGTTTTAAGAAATACTTTATAGTTTTAAAACTAAAAATCCCGGAATCAATTTGCTACCGACTCCGGTGGAATTTTCATAAATTCATAAAATCTTCAGAAAAAGTATTTAAGTAAGAAATGTGATTCTAAGAGATAAAGTCTAAAGACCCATCTAGAAATTCCAATCTGATTGTAAATTAAAAATCCGGGAATCGATCAGCGACACTGGTCGATACCGGTTTAGAAGAAATTCCTTTTAATTCAAGAAAAATTCCAGAAAATCATATAAAATCTAGAATATTGGAAAACGATATTTAAAATTAAAATAGGTCAAATACAGAAGGTAAATCGAAAATACGATCGAAAAACTGAATACGCAACTAAGTACGTATTCCGGGAACGGGGTATTACAAAAACTTGCATTTTCATTAATGAGTCTTTCATTTTCCTTTATTAAAACTTTATTTTTAATCTTCTCATTTTTGAAATTATTAAACAATTCATTAAAGGCTTCTAATAAATCATCATAATCTTGTACCTCATCTTCTTGGGCCATGAAGCAGATATTGGCGGTTTCCGTTGCTTCTTCTCCGTCAGAGGAAGATTAGTCGCTATCATCCCATGTTTCTTGGAAGGCTTTCTTCTTCTTGTTGAACTTATTGAAGTTCTTGAAGTGTCCTTTTGATTTCATCAATGGGCAATCCTTCTTTATGTGGCCTGGTTTGTTACACTTAAAGCATTTGAATTTACCTTGCTTTAGAAATTTCCTGAATTTCTTTGAGAGCATTGCCATCTCCTCTTCGTCATAATTGTCCGTGTCGGAAGATGCATGGAAGACGAGTTCTTTCTTCTTTGAACGGTGTTGTCGTTCGTCCTTCTTCCTTTATTCTAATTGCACTTCATATGCCATTAGATTACCGATTAGGTTTTCTAATGTCATAGTTGAGAGATCATTCGCCTCTTCAATAGCGATTGTCTTCTTCTCCCATTCTGGTGTGAGTGCACGAAGGATCTTTCGAACTCTTTCAACTTGGGTGTAGTTCTTTCCAAGGGATGCTAATGTATTGGTGATGTCGGTGAATCTTGTAACCATCTCGGATATGGTTTCATTCTCCTCCATTTTGAATAACTCAAACCTGTGGACAAGAACAGATATTTTAGATTCCTTAACTTTATTAGTGCCTTCGTGTGTTACCTGAAGAGTATGCCATATTTGATTTGCAGAAGTTGCTGTTGAAACACGGTTGAACTCTTCTTTGGTTAGGGCACAGAATTGAGCATTCATCGCTTTGGCGTCAAGGTTCGCGTTCTTCTTTTGATCTTCACTCCAAGCGTTGTAGTTGGTTGTGGGCTTGGTGTATGATGCTTCTACGATATTCCAAAGGTCCTAGTTGAGTGACTACAAGTATATCTTCATTCTACACTTCCAATAGTTGTAGTTGGTTCCGTCAAATAGCGGTGGACGTTGTGTAGAATGACCTTCTTTGAATTGTGACGAAGGGAACTCCGTTGCCATCCTCGTATGGTTGTTGCCTTGAACCTGCTCTGATACCAAATGTTGGATCAGAGCGTGAATGTAGGATCTAGAATCAAAGCAACACAAACACTAGAGGGGGGTGAATAGTGTTTATAAAAATTTAAACAAACTACTTGCAGGAAATAAAATATTCAAGAGATAAACTCAGAAAATTCAAACGCAAAGACAAGAGAGTTATCCTGGTTCGGTTCTTGTGACCTACATCCAGTCCCCAAGAAAACCGCTTGAGATTTTCCTTTCCTGATTTGTGTACACCCACAACCAATGCCTTGTACACCACTTGACAAACGCCCTTTGCTAAATGTGCACAACTCCTCTTTACACCAAGAGAACAAACACCTTGTACAACTTTCTTCTACTCCAAGAAGACGCCCTTGTACAAATGATCTTCTTTGAATGATTACAATGATCCTATAAGCCTTGAAATTGAATGTGCTTGTGGACAAGGTTTCTTATAGGAGGGATTTCAGAAATCTTCACAATTGCATTTGGAATTTGGTGAAGAAAACTGAAAGTGAAACAGGTTTTTCAGAAAACAGAATTTTTGGAGAGAGTTTTAGGCTGAAAACTTTGGATTTGAATTGGTGATTTGACCCTAGGACAATACCCCTATTTATAGGTGAAATCCATAGTAAGTTAGGGTAGTTATCAGGCCAAATTCAAATTTTGAAACGTTAAAAAACGCACCAGAAATCACCAACTGCACAGCAGTTACCAACTGCCATTAGTCGACTTGAACAGAAGATTAGTCGACTAGAAGAACAAAATTTTCAAAGACTAGTCGACTACAATAACGGATAAGTCGACTATCAAAAGACTGATACAGATATTTGGTTTCTGGAAAACTGAATATAGTCGACTATATAGGCACTGTTAGTCGACTATATAGGGTGTTAGTCGACTATACAAGAAGGGTAAGTCGACTAAGTTTCATGTCAGACAGAAACAGAGAGCAAGGGAATTTTTGTATGGGTTATTAGTCGACTTGGGAAAATCTATAGTCGACTAGGGTATCTGTTAGTCGACTATACAATGTGGTCAAGTCGACTAACTTTCCTAACAGACAACAAACAGAGACTTGGTCAATTGTTTTAGCAGGATCTAGTCGACTAGTTATTTTTGGCAAGTCGACTATAGAAGGGGTAGTCGACTCTACTAGAGGGTCAAGTCGACTAATATAGGAATTTTGTGTGTGTTCAAGGCTTTTCACATATTTCTAAATTTACACAAAAAATACCACAAATTGTAACAGAGGTAGAATCATCATAATTGCTTGTCCATCATCAAAATCTCTATCATAGGCTTCAACAACTGAACCATGGTTCATGCCTGCGTTTCTTCTGATCTATGTCAGACGCGTGATTAGTCTACAATTCTGCATTATTATATCGTATTTCCTTGCTAATTTATGAATAAAATGTCGCTCTAAACCGTGTTTTGGTCTACTTTGTAGATAAATCAAGAGTCCAATGGCCAAAGGGTAATAAGAGCTTAATTAAACCCATTTTATGATAATTAAATCTACAATTCTTGGAGGCCAAGCAATAGATCTTCTAGAAGATACATCGAACCTAGACTCTTGCGCACGTCAGACGAATATACGGATTAAAATACCCGAAATGGATTATACCAGGAAGGTCCTAGAAGCGTCATGAAGCTACATACCAAAACCAGGGACTTATGTCCCTGGTATTACCGCGGATTCGCGGCATTTGCCTCGTTTCCATGGCAATTGGGTGTAGCCATGCGACGATCTTCGACACGTGGCCCCGTCTCGTCTTATGGAACCTACCTTTGCCTATAAAAAGGGTAGGAGTTGGCCAAAATGAGGCACTTTTTGATTTTAGGCTAGGGTTTCTATCTTTAGTGTAGTGTACAGTAGGTGTTCTTCATTTCTTTTATTTTGAATTGTTATTTCATTTTTAGATCTTGTAGTAGGGTAAGAGATTCAGAGAGAGATAGAGAGGGATTGATGTAATAGATGGTGACAATTTATGTAAAGGTGCATGTAATCTTCTCTAGTGTAATCTTCTCCATCTTCTACATGATGCTTGGCTAACTTTTCTTCTCATGGCAATCTAACTACTAACCACTGCCCATCTAACCACTTACTTGATAATCCATATGAATCTAATAGTCTCTACAAGGCCTTGCTCTTGCAAGAGCCATTGATGGCTCATGATGATGGATTCTAATATTCTAACATTTCTAACATCTAACCCACTAACTTGCTAACTTGCAATGTCTTCTTTATTTCATGCTCACCTTTAACCGATTTTGATGATTTAACAGTAACTTGCAACTTGTTATATGGTATTGATGTGTTGTTTGAATGTAGAAAAACAATCTTATGAGTCATGCTTTGTATCGTCTCTTGAAGTCAAGGATTAGTGATGACCAAGGATCCATGTGAGGCAACTATCACTATGAGGTTAACATGGTTAGTGGAGTAATTAGTAGTTAGTAGCCATGAGTTTTCTTTCATAGTTTTCTTCTCGCTTTTTTACTTTGCTTAAAAATCATTTCCAAATCTTTTATCATTTTCCCATTGTTGTTTTCACCATCTTCTTAGTTTACTTTTGTTTCATCTTCTTTATTACAAGTTTCATCTTCTTTTCTATTTGTTTTTCAAACCACTTTTCTTTTATTTTCACATCGTTTTTCATTGTCTCTCCACCTACCACATGCTTGATTTTCTTTTCTTTCCTTTTTCTAATTCTTTTAAACAAAGAAGAATTGTTAACATAACACATGAATAAGGACTGTTAATGCTTCTATCGCCTCCCGTCCCTGTGAATTCGACTCGTTGAGCTAATGTTATAACGGAAGTATCGAGGAAATATTAGCACATACAAGCTTTTCATTGATTTCATAAAACACACGTTTTAGAGTGCTAGTTTCGTCCGATCAAATTTTTGGCGCCGTTGTCCGGGATGGGAATGGTTTTAATTTCACGTTTTTATTAACATTTTTTTCTCTATTTTGGTGTGTAGGACATTCTTTACAAGATCTTAACATTACAGAACAAAAACTAGCTTTGCATCTCCCTGCTCTAGAAACAGGGACCCAGCTTCTAAAGAAAAACCGCGCAAACGCGACATTGGCTGCGCCAACGCGGCTAATTTGTGATCATTGTGTATCTTGTTATGCTGGAATGTGTTTATTGTAATAGCTAGTGGATCTGTACTATTACTTTCCTGCTTTGATTGTCTAAACACTACAATAAACTAAAGAACTAAAATACAGCATTTGGACGCTTTTAAATGATTTAGACATTTGTATTTAGGCATGTGTCAATTCAATTTTAATATACTGTATTTTGTTATATTGTTGTGATCTGGACTGAGGTGTATATATGATATTGCATATAGCATAGGACAAACACGTGGATGATTTATCACTTTGTGTTATACTCTTGTCTATATTGCACACTTACACAAATTGGATTTAAGGGCAAAACCTATACAAGATAAGGTAGGGATTTCATCACCCTTCCTTAACCCAAAACTCACCTCCCTACACACACAACCCAAGCCCTAATAAAAATTGATAGACGTTGGCCCCTAGGGACATCATGGCTCATTAAGAGATTGACCAAGGGTGGAACTTGTTTTGAATCTTACTCTTGTGAAATCAGTGTCTAAGGTGGGGATTAAGAGGTTACGTCTCGAAGATACCGTGGTTTGGAGTAAATAAGGCCCGTTGCTTACACACGGATACCTCCCACCGTATTTTGCCCCTACCTGGCCGATTAGCTTGGGGTCAGATTCAAGCAATAACCTCCCTCGGGTAATCGACCAGTTAGGAGCCATCTAGGTCTAGGTCAACCTTAATATAGGCTTGGTTTTAATTTTTTTCTTTTCTTTTTGTTTGTGATTGTTTGTGAAATGGAATTCAACAATAACAATTCTTTCAATCCGAATATGAATCCATATTTCACACCGACCCCATTTGTTTCGGATAATTCCAACCCGATTTTTCGCAATATGAACCAACCAATACACCGGGTTGGACTTATCCGAATCAATACAACCCATACCCACAATCTTATGACTATAATTTTCAAAATAATTTCAAACTATAATTTTCAAAATAATTTCAACTCTTTACAGAGTCAATGGGGATTCACCTCCCCCGAGTTAAATTTTCAACCTCCTTGTCCACCGTGTCCACCTTGTTCACAATTTACATAATATTCATTTCCCGATTTCGCTTCCTATACTCCTTTTTCTGGACCTCCCATTGAAGAAAAATCTAAGTTAGAAAAGAGTATAGAAGCCAACCTACAAGAGGTCGAGCGATAACGTCAGAAAATGTTGGCCTCTCCAATTTCACAATATTTTCAAGAGTCTTACTCAGTTCCACTTCATCATAATGAACAACCATCTGCCCTGGAAATGAGTAAGGAACTCTTGTGTGACCTAAGCTTCAATCTCAAACCATGTTGGACTCACAATCTTCACTATCTTTTCAAAACCAAGATTCTTATACTCCCTTTCTGGAACATCCACTTGCAGAAAAATCAAGTTTAGAAAAGAGTATAGAAATCTTGCAGGAGTCTGCGTTACAATTTTAAAAATATTTTTCGCAGTCTATTGATAGGTTGGAAACACAATTAAATAAATTGGTCAACATTTATAAGAATGAAGAAACTGTCTCTTCTCCACCTTTGACCAATCCAAATATCTCTAACTCTATCAATTTGACCCATGACTCTTGTTGTTTTGAAAACCAAGATTCCTACACTCCTTTTCTAGAAAACCACTTGAAGATACATCACATCTTGAAAAGAGTATAAAAGTCTTACAAGAGTCTGCACTATAATTTCAAAAATCTTCTGCCAAGTTTATCAATAGGTTGGAAAAACAATTGAGTCAATTGGTTAGCATTTATAGGAATGAGGAAACTCTATCTTTTTAACCTTTGACCAATTCAGCTATCCCTAACTCTATTGATCTGACTTAGGACTCTTGTCATTTTGGACACCAAGATTCAATTTCAGCACACCCATTTAAACTTGTCCAAACATCAAATGTTAAAAATCTCATTGACATTTTGGCAAGTTATCCTTTTCTGAAAATTGAACTTGAGCATGAATATGATCCTAAACCTCCACTTGATAATTCAATTTCACTTTCTGATTTAATATTGACTGAGGTATTTTTACCTGAATTTAGGCCTTTTCCCGAATCAGTATTGGATCCAGTGCCAGTCTATTGTGAAATTGATCACCAATCTTTTATGATCATCATATTGAACTTAACCAATTTCATACTTTTGAAAGTCCCATTGCTAAATTGGCAACTTCTCATTTTTATGGAATTGAACTCAATAAGGAATGTGACTTTGATCCTCAAATTTGTGATCCAGTTCAAATTCTTGAATCAATATTGACTCCCGTTTTGTTACCTACTTTGAGCAACATTGTAGAGTCAGTTTTGATTCCCATACCTGTCATTCTTGAACTTGAATCACCAATCTTAGATAGTCACATTCCATTGTAGGGAAATGAATGTGGACTTGAGTTTCAACTTCTTGATTTGGACCCACTTCCTGAACCAATCTCAACTCCTGAATCTTTACTTGACTTAAGTCTTTTTTCTGAGTCGGTATTAATTTCTGTACTTCCTGAGTCCAAATCCATTATTCCATTCTGGGACAGGGTCTTGATAAATTTGACTCTGAAATTATTTTGAAAATTTGGAAATTAGGTGGGGTTAAATTCTTAATAAAAATCATAAATATTTATATCATTTAGTAGGTTGTATTTTAGAGGTCTTTGGTGGGTTCCTCCGAATTCCACGCACATTGGATTGGGCCGCATTTCGTGAACTAATCAGACCACCACCGGAACCACCACCTTGAGGTGATTTTTTCTTCCCTCTCTATTTGTTTCATGCATACATACATCACGATACATTGAGAATAATGCATGAGATAAGTGTGGGGGAGGGTTTACTAACGTAGAGTTTTTAGATTTTCTTTCTTTTACACTTCTTTTTTACTTTTAGAAATCTTCCCTTTTGTATAGGATTTTTTTCTTTTTTAAAAACTTTTTGAAACAAGATACAAAGTTTTGATCTATTTTTAAGAAAATTAAGATGATCTTAGAAATTAAGAAAAGCTTAATTATGACATCTTAAACTTAGTCAAAATAATGGATCTTGTTTAAAATTATAGGCTAAGTAAGATAAATTGGAGAGATAGTTTTATCTTGAATTTTTTGCCTTAGATAGTATGCACTTTATACTTACACAATTTTTAGGATGGATACAAAAACCTAAAATGCAATAAAACAAAAATAAAGAAATATATATATATATGGTAAATGAATAAAAAAATCACTCATTAAGCTAGATAATTATGCCTCAAGAAGCATGATTATGCACGCCTAACAGTGGTCAAAAGAAACAAATAATCCACCTTAGTTTTATGACCTTGTTTACTCGAGTCCTTAAACCCGATGGATATTTTCAGATCTGGTGCCCTAAAACTGTCTGGTCTAGGAGTCATCGGTTAAAGACTCACTACCCGGGTAAATTAGAAAGCCTAAGAAAACTAAGGAAAGAAAAAAGAAGAAAAAGAAAAATATATATATATATAATAAATGGCTTGATGGTTAGAGTTAAAATCCCAAAATATTTACTATCACAAAGTGCATATTTTCTAGGTTTTATCTATGAAGGATAAAATATTCTATCCAATTTTGAGTTCTTACCTTAATTGAAGACAAGATCTTGCATAGAGACTAAGTTTAAGGAAGAATCATTTTTGGTGGACTAATGACCTTAGATCGCTTATATTTTTGCAAAAATAATTCGTAAACTTGTCTCTTTCAAAATGTGTTTTCAAAATACTAACATTTGTCTTCTTTCTTTATAGATTTTGTGGATGCAATCCGCTGAAAACCCTCAAGAGACAACACTCCTCCTCTAGGGGCAACCTAGAGGTTTAATGGCTTGTTGCACACGCTCAGTGCAATTGCGTCACCTGCGAAAGTGGTGTATTAACATGTGTAGTATAGTTTTTCTTTTCTTGTTTTACTCGGGACGAGCAAAAGATAAGTGTGGGGGTATGATTAGTCTACAATTCTGCATTATTATATCGCATTCCCTGTTGATTTATGAATAAAATGTCGGTCTAAATCGTATTTTGGTCTACTTTACAGATAAATCAAAAGTCCAATGGCCAAAGGGTAATAAGAGCTTAATTAAACCCATTTTAGGGTAATTAAATCTGCAATTCTTGGAGGCCAAACAAGGGATCTTCTAGAAGATACGTCGAACCTAGACTCTTGCATACATCAGACGAATATACGGATTAAAATACCCGAAATGGAGTATACCAGGAAGGTCCTAGAAGCGACACGAAGTTACATACCAAAACCAGGGACTTATGTCCCTGGTATTGCCGCGAATCTGTGGCATTTGCCGCATTTGGGTGGAGCCACGCGTCGATCTTTGACGCGTGGCCTCGTCTCGTCTTCTGGAACCTACCTTTGCCTATAAAAAGGGCAGGAGTTGGCCAAAATGAGGCAGTGTAAGCTAGGGTTTCTATCTTTAATGTAGTATAGTGCAGTTGTTCTTCATTTCTTTTATTTTGTATTGTTATTTTGTTTTTAGATCTTGTAGTAGGGCTAAGAGATTTAGAGAGAGATAGAGAGGGATTGATGTAATAGATGGTAACAATTTATGTAAAGGTGTTTCCTTTCTTCTCCAATATAATTTTCTCCATTTCTACATGATGCTTGGCTAACTTTTCTTCTCATGACAATCTAACTACTAACCACTAACCATCAACCACTTACTTGATAATCCACATGAATCTAATAGCCTCTACAAGACCTTGCTCTTGCAAGTGCCATTGATGGCTCATGATGATGGATTCTAGCATCTAACATTTCTAACATCTAACTCACTAACTTGCTAACTTGCAATGTATTCTTTATTTATGCTTACCTCTAACCGATTTTGATGATTTAACAGTAGCTTGCAATTTGTTATGTAGTATTGATGTGTTGTTTGAATGTAGAAGAACAATCTTATGAGCTATGCTTTATATCGTCTCTTGAAGCCAAGGATTAGTGATGGCCAAGGATCCATGTGAGACAACTATCACTAAGAGGTTAGCATAGTTAGTGGAGCAATTAGTAGTTCATAGCCATGAGTTTTCTTTCATAGTTTTCTTCTCGCTTTTTTACTTTGCTTTAAAAATCATTTCCAAAATCTTTTATCATTTTCCCATTGTTGTTTTCACCATCTTCTTAGTTCACCTTTGTTTCATCTTCTTTACCACAAACTTCATCTTCTTTTCTATTTATTTTCCAAACCACTTTTCTTTTGTTTTCACATCATTTTTCATTGTCTCTCCACCTACCACATGCTTGATTTTCTTTTCTTTTCTTTAAACAAAGAAGAATTGTTAACATAACATGTGAATAACGACTGTTAATGCTTCTATCACCTCCCGTCCCTGTGGATTCGACCCCTTGAGCCAATGCTATAACGGAAGTATCGAGGGAACATTAGCACATACAAGCTTTTCATTGACTTCATAAAACACACGTTTTAGTGTGCTAGTTCCACCCCGATCAACATGCGAAGTCTACATTTGGAGACCAAAACGCGAAGCTCAAGAAGCTCGCGTTTCTGAGGCCTCACCTCCCAAACGTAATGTTCAGCAATGCGAGGTCCGCGTCTCTTCTCAGAGGCACAAGACCCGCGTCTCTATGACAGAATGCGAGACTCATAAATTCCACGTTTCCCAAGTATCGCTAGACAAACGCGACAATCAGTAACGCGAGGTTCGCGTCTCTTCTCAGCAGAGGCCCGAGACTGGCATTTTAAGGCCAAAACGCGAGAGCCGCGTCTGTTCTACAGAACGTGAGCTTCGCGTCTCTGAATCCTGCATCTCAGATTTGTGACGCAAGATTAGCATTCAGAAACTAAAGAGTCCTAGGAAATTTGAGGCTGGCCCCTTCGATCCCCCTCCGACGGATCTAAGGGATTATCTGACGAAGAAGAGGAGTGCACATCAAATCACTCCATCATATTGCTATGAACAGGTGATCACAGCAATTCTCTTTGAATGCCACTGTAGCTCGCATATAAGCCAGCAATCGATGTTCAGACGGTTATCATCTAAGTTAGCCTCTCAGTCGACCAAAAGGCGTCATTCCAACACAAGGAGAACTTTCTCTGATACGGGTACCCTGAAGTCACTGTGAACATGGTGGGTCCAAGCATTACGCCAAGCAGAAGTAAAAAAATAGCCAATTGTCAGCTCTGACAAGTCTGACACTGAACTGGAAGGAGTGTTTCAGCATATCCGCACTCAAACTGGCGTGGTAGCCCCAGTTGACTACAGTACCCTAGCCCGAGGCATTGAAGTAAGTGAGTCACACTCTGCATTGTGGAATTACAGGCCTCGAACTCTTCTGTAAAGAAAGAAGCCTTCACGTATATGGCAAGTAATCCTAAAGAAATGGTCAGGCGCTTTGAACAGCAAGCCCAGGCTAGAGGAAACAACTCGATTTGATTCGCGCCCAACAAGAATCTATTGACACCCTCAAGTAGATACTTTCACAATGAGACTCGCCCTTCATGAGATGTATGAAGTCTCGGGCAGGTGATTGGAGATGCCCCATATGAGGAGTACGCCCCATCAACTGAGGAGTTGCATCTGTTGAAAAAGAGTAATCCTCTAGTGTACGAGACGTATTGGGAAGTATTGTGTCACTTTCACCTTTGCATGCAGTTAACCAGATGGAGGAATGGGGGAGTCAAGTAGATGTCATGGGCGACTTATCTGTTCCCCAGGGTGAACAAGGCTACCCCAATGTTCCGACTAGCTTCTAGCACTGATGAGGAAATTTTTGAAAGAATCAGTGTCTCCATCAATTCCTACACCACCGAGTCTAATGAAGACACCTTCAAACCAGACACGGTCTTCGAGAGCTTCCATCATCAAGCCGAATTCCAATGTCTGACTGGGCTCTGTTGGCGGGTTTCCTCATGCTATGGCTAAAGCGATGTGCAGTGCCAACGCTGCCGCATAAGGTGATCGTCGCCAATGTGGTGTACCTGGCGGTCCTGCTTGCCCATGGGAAGTCTATCGCCCTCCTTCTAGTGATGGTGGCCAGGGTCCAGAGCTGGCTGTCGCATTAGCAAAGAGCTTTTACCAAGTGGAAGCAATTGTGGACGCAGAGGGCAACCCCGTCACGGATTCTAAAGGTTGTCCCTTGGTCAAGACTCCCAATCCCAGGGTCAAGCTCCCATATATGTACCTGATAGCCTGTACGTTATGCACTGCCCCTTGCTGATGACGGTGGTGCCTGCCTCCGAAGGTTTCACGCCTTTCGTGCAGCGATTGGAGAATTCGAGCTGGCTGTAATATTATATGTTTTATATCCGGAAGACGATCCAGACGGGAACAACTATCAGTTGGACATGTGCTTGATTGGTCGCTAATGTTGCATATTTAGTATCATATTTCCATACTTATTATAGAATAAAACTTTGCATTGTCCTAATTAATTATTTAATTTATTTGCAGGCCCATTCCTTAAGGAGATGAGAGAAATGAGCCCAAAAGCCCACCAAAATTCTGAGTTAAATTAGAATTAATTCGAGCTCAGTAAATTAGGGCAAAATCAAGAGGTTGGAAACCGGTTGAGAAGAATCCTCTCAGAATCGATCGGTTAAAGCCAAGAATCGAAGGCCATTTCGTCAGAATCCTGAACCCAAACTGAAAATCCAACTACAGATAAAGTCAGAAGGCCAAACCAACGCAACCCACCAACAGGGTGTGGCCACCTGGCCACACCCTGGCCGCGAAAACGCGGCCCAAGCCGCGTTTTCGCGGCTTGGTTGGGGACTTAGGGGGAGCGTTTGCTCCCCCGATCTCCCCGGGATCCTGATGGTTAAGGTTTTGCCTATAAAAAGGCAGTATGTTCGCTGAAAATGTGACGACCATGCAGAGATAGGATTTAGCCTAGTTTTCATTTCTTGTAGTTTAGGTTTTTCTTTTCCTTTTATGTAATTTGTATGTAAGCTTAGGTTAGATGAAGATCCATGTAAGTAAGAGAGAGGCTGACGTTGAGAGTGACACCGATGTACCCTCCTCCGTTCTTCCATTGTTTCTGCAAGTAATAAAGGTAAATGTCTTTGTTTTATGTTTATATTTCCTTTTGTTTCCTTATTCCTCTTTATACTTTACCTCTTTTGTTTTTGATGAGCTTTCAAGTGAATCCAGAAGTATAAGTATACAAAAGCCTTTGTGAGTGCCAACGATACTTTATTAAGACGTTCTCCTCCTCAAGATCCGTATCAATTCATTCTTGCAAGGCTTGATGATATAATGCGCACGGGGATTGAGCTCGATCTTATGACTTATGCATTGACCGCCTCCGAATGCAAGGTAGAACATACAAAGGTTTCCAGGTAAGTCATCAATCAAACTAGGTAAGTATTTCTTCACTCTTCTTTCTTTCTTTTCTTTTATTTCTTTAGTATAGATCACCACCTCTTCCAAATCATTCTTTTTCGACTCATTTGTACATTGTCGATTTCTTTCCCCTTTCTTTGTAAATAGTCATTCTCTATTTCTCTCCACCTTCTTCATCTCTCATTTTCTTTCTAACTTTAACATAACTTTCTTTTTCATTTTTCTTTCTTAAAAACAAAGAAGAACTCTCGTTTTATCTTCATTAAGATTTCAATAAAGAAACGTAAACGCTTCTATCGCAAAACCCTCCTTGTGGATCACGACCCGCATAGCCACTTGCTATAGCGGTAAGAATTGAGCACTTGCACATCTTCATTCTAAATCTGAAATTCTTTAATTTTGTGTGCAAGTTTTGCCTCAATCAAAATTTTGGCGCCGTTGCCGGGGAGGGTAACGTTTTTATTGAAATCTGAATTTTTATTGAAAATTTTTTAGAGCTAAAACGAATTTTCTTCTCTGTTGCAGGTTATAGGGAAAGCAAAGTAGGAAATTAAGATTGCAGTAACATACAAGTGGTCTTGGGCCTCTGCTCTAGAAAGCAGAGACCAAGGGCCCTCAGATTTGCCGCGTTTTCGCGGCCAACGCCGCGGATCCGCGGCAAAGAAGAGTTGACTACTAATAGTTTTGTGCAGGGTTGCTTGCTTTGCAAAAACATAGCTTGCTGCAACTTTATTTCTTATATTCCATCACCATAAACCTGCTAATAAACCAACAATAAAATACTTGTTGAAAAGATAAAAAAATTTGATTAGACGTTTGCATTTTAGGCACGTGTCTTTTCAATTCATTTAATTTTACTGTTGAAGAGTGCTGGAGCAAGGTACGTTCGCATTGCATGTAGAATAGGACTCATCTCTTGGTTGATTTTCATTGCTTTGAGTGAATCTTATTTACATATCTTGTACACTTGCACAAACTTATCTTAAGGGCACTAACCCATAACAAGATAAGGTGGGGATTTAATCACCCTTCCTTAGCCCAAAAATCAGATTCCAAGCACTCACTAACCAAGCCTAACTAAAAATGAGTAGACGTTGGCCCTAGGGACATCTCGGACTCAATTAGGAGATTATCCAACGGGGAAAGGTGTTGGAATTCGACTCCTGCAAAATCAGTGTCGAGGAAAAAGATTAAGGGCCGAAAGCCTGAAGGTTGGTGGTTATTTATTAAGGAACGTCTTTGACAGAAAACCTCCCACCAACCTTACCCTGACCTGACTGATTAGCTTGTGGTCAAAGTTTGCATTAGACCTCCCGTGGACAGTCTAATCAGTTAGGAGTCGTCTAGGTCATAGGTCTACCCTAACTTAGTTAGAATTTTCTCTTTTTATTTGTTTGCTTATTTGTTTGTTTTTTCTTTCTTTTTTGTATTCTATTATGTGATATGTCTTATAATAATAATTTTTTCAACTTTAATAATAATCCATATTACATACCGAGTTCATTTTCGGATATTACCAACCCGGCATATCATGACTTTAACCAACCTAGTGTGCCGGATTGGTCTTATCCGAATCAATATAACCCATGCCCCCAATCTAATAACTATAATTTCTATAATAATTTTAACTCTTCACCGAGTCAGTGGGGATTCACCTCCCCCGAGCATAATTTTCAACCAACTTGTCCCCGTTATCCACCTAGTCCACAATATCCCCAAGAGTCATACTCAGTTCCACCAGTCCAAAATAGAAAATCATCAATTTTGGAAAGGAGTATGCGTGAGTCCAAACAACAATCACAAAATCTGATGGACTCACAATTTCACTACCACTTCCAAGACAACACTTCATCTTTTCATCAAAATAATGAATCCATCAACTATGAAAAGATGCTTGAAGCCATGACTCATGCTCAAAATGCTCGAAATCGTGACATAGATATGATGGTCGAATCTCTACGTTCCCACCGTTTGGCCAGTTCTGATGTCGCTAACCATTCTGTTAGAGTCGAAGAGTCATGTTGTTTTGGAAATCAAAGTTCCATTTCAGAACAACCAATTGAACTTGCCCAAACTCCAAATTTTGAAAATGATATTGACAGTTTGGCAAGTTATACCTTACCTGAAATTGAACTTGAGAATGAATATGATCATGAACCCCAACTTAGGGATTCAATTTTACTTCTTGATTCAATAATGACTCCGGTATCTTCACCTGATTTTAATCTTTTCCCCGAGTCAACATTGGATCCTGTGCCAATTCATTATGAAATTGAATCACCTATTTTTTATGATCATATTGAACTTGACCAATTTTATACTTTTGAAAATCTTATTGACAAATTGGCAAGTTCTCATTTTTTTGATATTGAACTCAATGAGATATGTGACCTAGATTTTCAAATCTGTGATCCAGTTCAACTTTCTGAATCAATCTTGACTCCTGTTTTGTTACCAAACTTGAGTAATATGTTAGAGTCAGTTTTGATTCCCCCACCTATCATTCCTGAATATGAATCACTAATATTAAGTCACATTCCATTGTTGGAAAATCAATGTGGACTTGAGTTTCAACTTCTTGAACCAGTCTCGACTCCGACACACTTCTTGAACCAGTCTCGACTCCTGAACCTTTACTTAACTTAAGTCACCTTCCTGAGTCGGTATTAGTTCCTATACTTCCTGAGTTCAAGTCAACCGTTCTATCATTTCATACTCCATTTTGGGACGAGGTGATTGACAAATTTGGCTCTGAAATCAGTTATGGAATTTGGAAATTAGATGGGTTCAAATACTTAATAAAAATCCTTCATGGATACACAATTTTAATGCGTTATATTAGTAAAATTTCTTGTGGGTTCCTCCGAACCCAACGAAAAGTCGATTGGGCCGCATTTCGTGGACCAATCAGACCACCACCGGAACCACCACCTTAATGTAACATTTTCCTTTCCTTTCGTCTTTTTCATGCATCTATGCATTAATTCATACATTAAGGACAATGCATGAGATAGGTGTGGGGGAGGGTCTAACATAACTTAGTTTTGTTTTTCTTTTCATTAAAAAAAAATTAACATTTTCTTTACTTTTAAAAAACTTTTTGAAAATAGAAACAATATTTTGACATATTTTTTGTAAGAAATTAAGTTAATTTTAAGGAATAGGAAAATCCAAATTAGGATTTCTTATACTTGGTCAAACTAAGATTATTTGTTTGATTTTTAGGGATTGGAAGAAAATTTGTCAAAGTAATTTAGTCTTGATCTTTACCTTAATGAAATATGCACACTTCATACACTTACACACTTAGGGTTCAAAAACAAAGATTCTTATGCCTTATAAAAAAAATAAAAAAAAGAGAAAAAAAGATAAACAAATCTAATTATTGATTAGCTAGGTGATTTGGCCTAAGCAAGCCTTAGTATTTATGCGAAAGATGATTAGATAAGTTTGAAAAATATATATATATATAAATCCTCTGATTAAGCTCGGTATTTGTGCCTAATAAAGCATAAGTATTTATGCCTAAAAGAGGTTCATATAATAAGATCCTTAGTTTTGTGGCCTTGTTTGCTCGAGTCCTTAAGTCCTAGGGGTGTCTTCTCACCTGGTGCCCTAAGACCGTTTGGTTTGGGAGTCATCGATTAAAGGCTCGTTACATGGGCAGATTAGAAAGCCTAATAGAACTAAGGAATTATACCACCAATATATATATATATATATATATATATATATATATATATATAAGGCATAAGAGTTAGAGTTAATGAACCCTTAGTCAAAATTTTTACAGTCACAAGTGCACATGACTTAGGGTAAAGTAATAGACTAGATGAGAAGTATAATTTTACTCCTTACTTTAATTGATAACAAATTTCTGAATAGAGACTAAGTTTGGGAATGAAAAATTCAGTTTTCCTATAACTTATAGATTGCTTAGATCTTACAATTATATTTCAAATATTTTTCCCTTTCAAAATGTTTTTCGAAGATACTAACTCTTTATTTCCCTTTCTTTATGGATTTTGTGGGTGCAATCCGCTGAAAACCCTCACGAGACAAAACTCGTCCTCTAGGGGAAACCTAGAGGTTTAACGGCTTATTGCACATGCTCAGTGCAATCGCGTGACCTGCGAAAGTGGTCTAATAATCCTTAGTATAGTTTAGTTGTTTTGCTCGAGGACGAGCAAAAGATAGGTATGGGGGTGTGATTGGTCGCTAATGTTGCATATTTAGTATATATTTCCATACTTATTATAGAATAAAACTTTGCATTGTCCTAATTAATTGTTTAATTTATTTGCAGGCCCATTCCTTAAGGAGATGAGAGAAATGAGCCCAAAAGCCCACCAAAATTTTGAGTTAAATCAGAATTAATTCGAGCTTAGTAAATCAGGGCAAAATCAAGAGGTTGGAAACCGGTTGAGAAGAATCCTCTCAGAATCGATCGGTTAAAGCCAAGAATCGAAGGCCATTTCGTCAGAATCCTAGACCCAAACTGAAAATCCAACTACAGGTAAAGTCAGAAGGCCAAACCAGCGCGACCCACCAACAGGGTGTGGCCACCTGGCCACACCCTGGCCGCGGAAACGCGGCCCAAGCCGCGTTTTCGCGGCTTGGTTGGGGAGTTAGGGGGAGCGTTTGCTCCCCTGATCTCCCCGGGATCCTGATGGTTAGGGTTTTGCCTATAAAAAGCCAGTATGTTCGCTGAAAATGTGACGACCATGCAGAGATAGGATTTAGCCTAGTTTTCAAATCTTGTAGTTTAGGTTTTTCTTTTCCTTTTATGTAATTTGTATGTAAGCTTAGGTTAGATGAAGATTCATGTAAGTAAGAGAGAGAGGCTGACGTTGAGAGTGACACCGATGTACCCTCCTCCTTTCTTCCATTGTTTCTGCAAGTAATAAAGGTAAATGTCTTTGTTTTATGTTCATATTTTCTTTTGTTTCCTTATTCCTCTTTCTACTTTACCTCTTTTGTTTTTGATGAGCTTGCAAGTGAATCTAGAAGTATAAGTATACAAAAGCCTTTGTGAGTGCCAACGATATTTTATTAAGACGTTCTCCTCCTCAAGATCCGTATCAATTCATTCTTGCAAGGCTTGATGATATAATGTGCACGGGGACTAAGCTCGATCTTATGACCTATGCGTTGAACGCCTCCGAATGCAAGGTAGAATATACAAAGGTTTCCAGGTAAGTCATCAATCAAACTAGGTAAGTATTTCTTCACTCTTCTTTCTTTCTTTCTTTTATTTATTTAGTATAGATCATCACCTCTTCCAAATCATTCTTTTTCGACTCATTTGTACATAGTCGCTTTCTTTCCCCTTTCTTTGTAAATAGTCATTCTCCATTTCTCTCCACCTTCTTCATCTCTCATTTTCTTTCTAACTTTAACATAACTTTCTTTTTCATTTTTCTTTCTTAAAAACAAAGAAGAACTCTCGTTTTATCTTCATTAAGATTTCAATAAAGAAACGTAAACGCTTCTATCGCAAAACCCTCCTTGTGGATCACGACCCGCATAGCCACTTGCTATAGCGGTAAGAATTGAGCACTTGCACATCTTCATTCTAAATCTGAAATTCTTTAATTTTGTGTGCAGGTTTTGCCTCAATCAGTGCTTCCCTGAGATTCATGATGCGTCTTATGGGGATAAATTTACAGATCTTATTGGCCCGAATGGCTTCATCGGTTTTCCTCTGGCGTCTTTTGGTGGCTGATCAACATCTGGCCCGGATACTTGGTGTTTCGGGAAGGAAATTTCTGCACGTTGGAGCCTTATATGCCTTGCAGGTTTGCCTGACAGTTTGGTTATGACCAGTTATACATTGGCAACCAAATTCAAGCCTTCGCTTCAGTGGAAATCTATTGAAGTAGCTCGGGCCTGGTATTATAGCGTGGCGGGAGGGACCGGAGCCATCTTTATGCTTCCTCACAAGACTCCCAACTTTGATGCCAGTTTTGGCTTTTGTTCATGGTACTTCATGGCAAATCAGGTACCCGGGTTTGGAATAAATACTTCGTGTATCAAGGACATCAAATCCACGTACAAAACCAAAGTGGGGTCCAAGGGTTCCCGGATGAGGGGGATGGTGGAGTATCAGGAGGCAGAGAAGGAGGACAGGGGTGAGTCCGGGAGGGAGGTCAGCTGAACAGGATAGCAGCTGCGGAGTCGGAGCCTTGAGTAGTAACAACCAAGGAGCAACCCACCAAAAGGATTCTACAAGCTGTGTCCAAACATCCTCGTGCCTTCGTTTCCCTAGGTGAGCCCGGCTCGAAGAAGGCTAAGAAAGGATCTGAGGCTGAAACTCTAGCCCGGATGCCTGAAGTAATCCCTTCTGGTGCTGAGGAGCATGAAGAGGAAGAAGAAGAAGAGGAGGAGGAGGTAGTCCCAACTCTTCGCTCCCAAGGTCTGCAATAAGGATCCTGTGATCCTGGCAGAGGGAGAGTCTGCGGGCGAATCCACCATGGCCGAAGGGGCCGAAGGTCCTGAAGAGGCGGTGGAGGGGCTTGAAGTTGAGATTTCAGGAGTTTTAGCTCAGCCTGAAACTTCTTCGACCCATGAGAGAAGGGCTGAGGTGCAATAACTTGGGTCCCCCAGTGTGTTGATGCTTAACTCGCGGGTAGTTGAGCCCAGCCCTACTATTGGGGTTCTTAGTGGAAAGCCCCGACCATTGAGACTTCTTGGGTCCAATTGTCATCTTCGTCATCTGAGGAGCACGAACATTATTCCTGCGAAGAAGTCAACTTCGGCGATGAACCCGCTCTTTCTAATACCAGCAAATTCTCGTATATATCAGAGGAGGAGATGAGGGGAACGTCCCTGCGATGGTTCCACCGACAAGAGAGATTGCCACCGCTGAGGGTATTTTTTTTTATCCTCCTTAATTGTTTCTCCATCAAGTTGGGAAAATATTTAACATTTTCTTTGAATTTCTTCTACAAGGGTGCCTACTGGTAGCGAAGCCACAACTTCTTCTCACATTGAGAAAATGATCCAGGAGCTGGCCCAGCAGGAGGGACTTGAAGTTCCCGCTACTGGGATGCTTAATGAGGGTGCAATTGCCGAGATCGGGGAACCCTCATCCCCAAGTGGCTTGTCTAAAGACTTGCCGTCTTCAAATCCTCAACTTGGTAAGAGAATAAAGATGTGTCATATACTCTCTTTTTCATTGTTATCACTGATATTAATGTTATGGTATAGAGAGAACTGGGGTAGCTCAAGTAGAGGATCCCACGGCAAGCATTGGCAAAGAGGACAGCGCAGTTCAAATTTCAGCTGGTGAACCCAGCGCTGTGGAGTTATGATTTGTCACATACATTGCATTCATGTTGTCACTTTACCACACTTGTTTGCTAATAAATGATATTAATAAGTGCCTTTTTTCTTTGCTAAATGTAGGCCCAAATGCTCAAAGGAATAAAAGGAGAACAAGCCCAAAAGCCCACTTTATTCTGAATTAATTCAGAATAAATTCGAAGTGAAGAAGTCTAGGCTATATCTTGGCATATCAAGGGGTGAGAAAAATCCTCCTTGAATCGAGGAATCAAAGCCAAAAAAATCAAAAGCTGATTCAGTCAGTGGTTGAAGCAGCAACAAGAAAATCAGTAGGATATGCGAGAAGCCCTTCATACCAGGAGCCTCCTCCCCTTTGGTGTGGCCACGTGGCCACACCATTGCCGCAAAAACGTGGCCCAAGCCGCGTTTTTGCGGCAAACTGAATTCAGTTGGGGGAGCGTTTGCTCCCCCAACGTTCCCGGGATCCTGATTCGTGGGTTTTTGGCTATAAATACCTCTTTCAGCAGAGAAAAAGGCAGCGAAGACTAGGATTAAATTTTGCACTTATTTTCTTAGGATCTAGGTTCATTGTTAGCTAGAAAGAAAGTTGTAATCTTGTTTTTTAAGTTGTAGTCCAGTTTCAAAATTTTGTGAGAGAGAGAACTGAGAGCTTGTACTTGAAGGTTGAAGTGACATCAATACAAAGGTCGGGCCGATTTCTCTTTCACTTGCAGTACGGTATGCTTTACATTATGTCGTTGTTTTCTTCGCTTTCCATGAGTAGCTAAACATTTTCTGGGCTAGCTATTGACTCTCTTTTGTTTTCTTCTCTTCTGTTTTTAAAAGCAAAGTCCCGATGACTCATATGCATGCCTCCCTTAAAAGCCTTTCTTTTTGAAAGTGTTCTTGAAGGCACATGAGGATGGGCATAGATAGTTGAATTCATTATTCTCTCTTGATCTTCTTGTGAATCATTTTTAATTCATTCTTGCTTCTTCGCACTTTATGTTTTAATATCTGATTCTAACTCTTTCTTGAAGATAAAGAACTCAACCCCTCTACATCTTATGTGCTTTACTCAAAACTCTCTAAAAAGAATCAACTTTAAGTCTTGCAAATGAACCCGAGGGACTTAATATTTTAAGAGAAGAATGAACAAGTGAGTAGGAAGATAGTAAGCCCAGATTTGATTTCATATTATGAAACAACATCACAACTCTTAAAGCTTTTTACAAATCACTTTCTCCAAATCCTTTTCTGAAAGTTGAAATTTCTCTTTTTCATCTCTTTTCCTTCCATTCTCTTTTTCTTGAAAAAACTAACACACTTCTTTGTTTCTATTTACTTCACCGAAACGCTTCTATCGCATCCCTCCTCGTGGACTCGACCCGTTAGCCACAAGCTACACGGTACATTCTTAACTTCATTGGTTGTTTCATTTGTTTTAGCAATCAATTTTTGGCGCCGTTGCCGGGGAGGGAACGGTGTAGTTGTTTTAACAATTCTTGTGTGTTTGTTTCAGGGACTCGAAGATCAAGATCTAGCATTCAAGCTTTGCCAAGAAGACTTGAAAATTCTGTGCCCCTACTCTCGAAAGTAGGAAACAGAATTTCAAGAAATTGCTTTGCAAATCTGAAATTTTTTTTGGGACTACTAAAAACTTTGTTTTGCAGGACATATTGCTCGCAAAAACTCTAGTTTTTATATGTCATATTTGTGCTAGTGTTTCTATCCAACATCCCTATTTTTAAGTCAACAGTAAAAGATTCGTTGAAAGTTAAAAATTGATTAGACATTTGCATTCTAGGCACAAGTCTTTTCAATTCTTTTACTTTACTGTTGAAGAGAGCTGGAGACAAGGTATGTATGCATAGCATATAGTTTAGGAAACATTCTTGGGTGATTTTGCTTTTGAATGATACTTTCCTATATCTTGCACACTTGCACTAATCAATTCTAAGGGCAAAACCCTAATCAAGATAAGGTGGGGAAGTCATTACCCTTCCTTAGCCCACAAACCATCTCCAAGCACGCACAACCTAAGCCTAATTAAAATTTGATAGACGTTGGCCTTAGGGACATCTCGAACTCAATAGGAGATTATCTTAAAGAGGAAAAGTGTTGAAAATTGACTCCTGTAAAGTCAGTGTCAAGGAAAGGGATTGAGGGCCGAAAGCCCGAAGAGTGGTGATTACTTAATTAAGGAACGTCTTTTGACGGAAAACCTCCCACCAATCTTGCCCCGACCTGGCTGACTAGCTTGTGGTCAAGGTCTACACTCTACCTCTTGTGGACAATCGACCAGTTAGGAGTTGTCTAGGTCAAGGATACCTTAGACTAGGCTTGGTCGATTTTTCTTTATTGTTGACCGCTGTTTGAACTTGTTGTGATTGTGACTGTGATTGTGTATGCAAGTTTGGTCGAGAGACCCTAATTCATCTAGGTTGACTAGACACACATCACCACCTAAGTTTGAACCAAGACAATATCCGGTAATGGCTCAATCCACATCACTGCAGGATAGGTTCTACCCCATTAGGACCTCACTTCCATCATGCATCTCACTTCCATCGGTTGGTGAATACAATTTTGAGCTCAAGCCTCAATTCATCAACACACTCCCCAAATTTCATGGTCTAGAGTCCGAAGATGCCTACTTCTTCATAAGAGAATTTGAGGAAGTATGTCTTATGATGAAAATCCCACACCTTGTAGACGATGCTATTAGGTTGAGATTTATCCCGTTTGCACTTAAGGACCTAGCAAAAAAGTGGCTCTACAGCTTAGCAACCGGTTCCATCACATCTTGGGATGGTTTCATCAAGGTCTTCTTGAAGAAATTCTATCCTATCCATAAAACCGCTCTCATTAGGAAGACGATCATGCAATTTAAGCAAGAGCCTAGTGAACCGTTCTGGAGGTACTTTGAACGCTTTAAGGACCTCCTTGTCCAATGTCCACATCATGGAATAGAGAAATGGCGACAATGCCAAATTCTCTATGACGGTTTAGACTATTCCACCAAAACCCTCCTAGAAAGTATGTGCCAAGGGGGTTTCTTGCAGAAAGATGAAGATGAGGGATGGGATTTGTATGAAAATTTAGCTGAGAAAACCATCCAATGGGAATCTGCGAGTGAGGCCCCTAAGAATCCTAACTCCATCTCTTCGAAAGGAGGTCTCCATTCCATAGAATCGTCCATCGCTAATGAGGCTAAATTAGCTAATTTAGCTAGAAGACTGGAAGCTCTAGAGACAAAAGAACCAAGTCCAGTCAATCAAGTCAGCCCGAACCAATTTCCACCCCCGGGCTGCACTTATTGTCAAGCCATGAACCATGTGTTTGAGGAATGCCCAGTGTTTCAAGCTCAGCAATCCTACCACGAACAAATGAATGCGGCCTTTTCAAGGCCGAATAATAACCCTTACGCCCCAACGTACAATCCCGGCTGGAGAAATCACCCTAATTTCTCATGGAGCCAGAACAACAATGACCATTCACGATTCAATCATGCTAACAACTTCCAACATGGTAATAATTCTTCCAATCATCAACCCAACTTCTCCAATTTCCATAATAATTATCCCAACCATCCACCAAGCTTTCCAAATTATCAACAGAACTTTCCTAACCAATCTCCACAATCCTCCTTCCAGAATCCTCAATTGGAAAGGAGAATGACTGACTTTAAAAGGAACATGGAGAGATATATGAAAAATCAAGACACTCTCATGCAAACCATTCAGAGGTTAGAGGTTCAAATGAGCCAACTAGCCAACCCACAGAATGAGAGACAAAAGGGTACCCTGCCTAGTCAGCCAGTCACCAATTCGAGGAATTCCCAACAAGCTCATTTGGCTGAGGATCCTTCATTCAATCAATGTAATGCTGTGCATACATTGAGGTCAGGAAAGAAAGTTGATAACCAAGTGTCAACACCCACCAATCCTATTCAGCACAACCACAATCAAGCTTCCACCTCATCCATCCAAGCTCTTCCAAATCTGACGAGTCTAAAAAAGACAAGTCAGCCAGCCAGGTGCACCAGCCTATAGTACCATTTCCGAATAGGCTGAAAAACAATAAGCAAAATCCGCACATGGACAAGATAATAGAGATGTTTAATCAAGTGAAAATAAATGTGCCACTTCTTGATGCCATCCAACAAGTTCCTTCCTATGCTAAGTTTCTTAAGGACATGTGCACCAAGAAGAGAAAGACTAATGTTCCTAAGAAAGTCTTCCTAGCCACTAATATTAGTGAGCTATTTTCGGGTCCTATCCCTGTCAAGTACAAAGATCCAGGTAGCCCTACCATTGCCTGCACAATAGGACAAGCCGAGATTAGTCGTGCACTTCTTGACTTGGGAGCAAGTATCAACTTGCTTCCATTCTCTGTTTATCAACAACTCGGGTTGGGTGACCTTAGTTCAACCCGAGTCACCATCCAACTGGCTGACCGTTCTGTTAAAGTTCCAAAAGGGGAAATTAACGATGTCCTGATTCGGGTAGGGGAGTTCATATATCCTGTCGATTTCATAGTTTTGGAGACACAACCTGTGTCCAACTCCAATCGTAGGGCTCAAACTCCGGTCATCCTAGGTCGACCATTCCTTGCCACTGTTAATGCCATCATCAATTGCAGGAATGGGTCTATGAGGTTAACCTTTGGAGACATGACTAGAGAAGTCAATGTCTTCCATCTAGGAAAACAACCCCGTGACATCGAGGACCAAACTTTTGAAGTAAACCAAATTGAGAACTTGACAAGTGAACACGGGGAAGAATTGGGATCAGAAATGGAGATTGACTTCGAGTTAGAGTCTGATGACTTTAATCTCGATCAGGTGGTAGATTCTGCCGTGAATTGGGCTTCAAACCCGATTTCACCAACTATGGAGCCAACAGATTTGACTAGTCCTTCTAGTGAGTCTTCCTCTTCCTTAGAATTGAAAGCCCTTCCTGCGCATCTCAAGTACGCCTATTTAGGCGAACAAGAGACCTTTCCCGTCATCATTGCCTCCCATTTAAATGACGGGGAAGAAAAAGATTTGAAAGATATTCTAAGAAAACATAAGGAAGCCATCGGGTGGACTATGACTGATATCAAGGGATTAAGTCCAACCATCGTTCAACACCGCATCCATCTCAATGAAGATGCCACACCCAAGAGAGACCCGCAGCGTAGGTTAAACCCTATAATGCAAGAGGCTATTCATGCTGAAATCATAAAACTCTTAGACAATGGGATAATTTATCCCATTTCGGATAGCCAATGGGTCAGTCCTGTCCACGCGGTCCCAAAGAAATCTGGTTTCACCGTAGTGAAAAACGAGAACAAAGAGTTGGTTCAAACTCGACTTCCCACGAAGATTCGAGTTTGCATTGACTATAGGAAACTGAATGCTGCAACTCGTAAGGACCATTTTCCACTTCCCTTCATTGATCAGATGCTTGAACGTTTAGCAGGTCACGAGTACTACTGCTTCTTGGACGGTTACTCGGGCTATAACCAGATCCCTATCGCTCCTGAGGACCAAGAAAAGACCACGTTTACCTGTCCATTTGGGACATTTGCTTATCGTCGATGCCATTCGGCTTATGCAATGCCCCAGCAACGTTTCAACGTTGCATGTTGAGTCTTTTCTCTGACATGGTAGAGCGCTTCTTAGAAATCTTCATGGATGATTTCTCCATCTACGGAGATTCATTCACTCAATGTCTCCACCATCTTGAACTCGTCCTCTAACGTTGTGCTGAAAAACATTTGGCACTAAATTGGGAGAAATGCCACTTCATGGTGAAACATGGAATTGTCTTGGGTCATGAAATATCCAAGAAAGGAATAGAAGTGGATAGAGCCAAAATCGAGGTTATTGCTAAGCTTCCCATGCCCAAATGCGTTAAGGACATTAGATCCTTCTTAGGACACGCTGGTTTCTACCGTAGATTTATCAAGGATTTTAGCAAAATTGCTAGGCCCTTGACTAATCTGTTAGCTAAGGATGTGTCCTTCACTTTCGATGCTGACTGCATCACTTCTTGGGAGAAGCTTAAGAGAGAGCTGATTTCTGCACCAATCATATCTGCCCCGGATTGGTCTAAGCCGTTTGAGATTATGTGCGATGCTTCTGATTTTGCCATAGGCGCTGTCCTAGGATAACGTATTGATAACAAGCAGCATGTGATCTACTACTCTAGTAGGACTCTCAATGACGCTCAACTGAACTACACTACGACAGAGAAGGAATTCTTGGCAGTAGTGTTTGCCTTAGAGAAGTTTCGCCCCTACCTACTAGGGTCCAAAACTACCATCTTGACCGATCATTCTGCACTTAGGTATCTAATGATGAAGAAGGATGCCAAGGCCCGACTCATTCGTTGGATCCTCCTTCTTCAAGAATTTGATCTCGAAATTCGAGACAAGAAAGGTGTAGAAAATATCGTTGCTGACCATCTCTCACGGATTCCCAATTCTCCATGCAACAAATTACCCATCAATGAGGATTTTCCTGATGAACATCTCTTAGCTATCTCTAGGGAACCTTGGTTTGCTGATATAGTGAATTACTTAGTCACAAACCAAACTCCGTCTCATTGGTCCAAAAATGAAGTTCACCGGTTCTTATCCCAAGTCCGGTATTTCTTTTGGGAGGAACCGTATCTTTTCAAGTACTGTTCCGACCAAATTATTAGGAGATGCATTCCCGATGAGGAGGTTAGGAGTGTTCTGTCCTTCTGTCACGAACTTGCATGCGGTGGACACTTTGGTCCCCGCAAGACTGCTGAAAAGGTGCTACAAAGCGGGTTTTATTGGCCCACTCTGTTCAAGGATGCCTATGATTATTGCAAGACGTGCCCTAGATGCCAAATGGTAGGTAGGATCTCACATCGAAATATGATGCCCCTCAACCCAATTCTAGAAATAGAACTCTTCGATGTTTGGGGCATCAACTTTATGGGTCCTTTTCCTAACTCATTTGGGAACCAATACATATTGGTTGCTGTGGACTACGTGTCCAAGTGGGTAGAATCCATTCCTTGTAAAACTAATGATAACAAAGTTGTCATAAAGTTTTTGAGAGAGAACATTTTTTCCCGCTTCGGAACCCCTCGTGCTATCATCAGTGATAATGGCACCCACTTTTGCAATAGATCTTTTGAAGCCCTTATGCGAAAGTATGTCATAACTCACAAGTTATCCACACCATATCATCCTCAAACCAGTGGGCAAGTTGAGGTTTCAAATAGACAAGTCAAACTTATATTGGAGAAAACTGTGAACCAAAACCGGAAAGATTGGTCCTTAAAACTTGTAGATGCTCTATGGGCCTACAGGACCGCTTTCAAGACAATTTTAGGAATGTCTCCCTATAGGTTAGTTTATGGCAAACCTTGTCACTTGCCCGTTGAGTTAGAGCACCGAGCCTTATGGGCAATCAAGCAGTTGAATTTCGATTTGACTAAGGCCGGTGACCTTCGGAAATTACAAATTTCCGAATTGGAGGAATTAAGAAATGAGGCCTATGAAAATGCTAGGATCACTAAAGATAGAGTGAAGATTTTTCATGACAAGTACATCCTAAGAAAAACCTTTGTCCCGGGTCAAAAAGTCTTACTCTACAATTCTAGGCTTCATCTTTTCCCAGGAAAATTGAAATCACGATGGACTGGGCCATTCGTTGTAAAAACAGTGTTTCCACATGGTGCAGTTGAGATCAGTGACCCCAAGAATGGAAATGACTTTAAGGTAAATGGTCAACGCCTTAAACCTTTCTTGGAATCGGTGCCGGTAGATGAAACGGTAATGGGTCTTTTTGACCCAGTGTATCGGTAACTTTCCTCCTTTTCCATTTTATTTCATGCACTTATACATTTCTTTCATTCATTGGGGACAATGCATGAGATAAGTTTGGGGAGGGTTCTAACATGACTGAAAAAAAAATTGAAAAGGGTAGATAATATTTTGATATATTTTTTGTAAGAATTTAAGTCAATTTTAAGGAATAGGAGAATCATAATTAGGATTTCTTACACTTGGTTGAAATAAAATAACTTGTTTGATTTTTAGAGTCAGGAAGAAATTTGGGAAAGTAATTTAGTCTTGATATTTACCTTGATGACATATGCACACAAAATACACTTACACACTTAGGGTTTGAAAACAGAGACTCTTGTGCCTCATAAAAAAAAAGAAGAAGAAAAGTCTAAGTATTGAGTAGCTAGGTGCTTTGGCCTAAGCAAGCCTTAGTATTTATGCAAAAGATAATTAGACAAGTTTGAAAAAAAAATATAAAAAAGTATTCCCTGATTAAGCTGGATATTTATGCCTCATGAAGCATAAATATTCACGCCTAAAAGGGGTACCTCGTATAAATGATGTGTATCCTCTGATTAAGCTGGGTATTTATGCCTCATGAAGCATAAGTATTCACGCCTAAAAGGGTTACATAGTATAAATAAAAACCTTGATTTCGTGGCCTTATCTTCTCGGGTGTTTAGGTCCTTAGGGGTGTTTTCTCACCTGGTGCCCTAAAACCGTCCGGTTTGGGTGTCACCGACTGAAAGCTCGTTACATGGGCAGATTAGAAAGCCTAATAAAATTGAGAAATAAAAGTTCACAAAAAAAAATATATATATGAGGCATAGGAGTTAATGTTAAAGAACCCTTAGTAAACTTCACAGTCACGATGGTGCATACGAATCAGGGTAAATTAATAGACTAGATGAGAAGTTCAATTTAACTCCTTACTTTAATTGATGACATGTTTTTGAATGGAGACTAAGTTTAGGAATGAAAAATTGATATTCCTATATTTTATAGATTACTTAAGATCTCACAAATATACTTCAAATATTTTCTCCTTCAAAAAAAAAAAAGCTTTTCGAAAATACTAACATTTTCTCTTCCTTTTTGGATTTTGTGGGTGTAATCCGCTGAAAACCCTCACGAGACAAAGCTCGTCCTCTAGGGATGACCTAGAGGTTCAACGGCTTGTTGCACATGCTCAGTGCAATCGAGTGACCTGCGAAAGTGGTCTAATAATTGATTCGAGTTAGTCTAATGATTTTTGCTCGAGGGCGAGCAAAAGATAAGTGTGGGGGTGTGATTTGTCACATACATTGCATTCATGTTGTCACTTTACCACACTTGTTTGCTAATAAATGATATTAATAAGTGCCTTTTTTCTTTGCTAAATGTAGGCCCAAATGCTCAAAGGAATAAAAGGAGAACAAGCCCAAAAGCCCACTTTATTCTGAATTAATTCAGAATAAATTCGAAGTGAAGAAGTCTAGGCTATATCTTGGCATATCAAGGGGTGAGAAAAATCCTCCTTGAATCGAGGAATCAAAGAAATCAAAAGCTGATTCAGTCAGTGGTTGAAGCAGCAACAAGAAAATCAGCAGGATATGCGAGCAGGAGCCTCCTCCGCTTTGGTGTAGCCACGTGGCCCACCATTGCCGCAAAAACGTGGCCCAAGCTGCGTTTTTGCGGCAAACTGAATTCAGTTGGGGGAGCGTTTGCTCCCCCAACGTTCCCGGGATCCTGATTCGTGGGTTTTTGGCTATAAATACCTCTTTCAGCAGAGAAAAAGGCAGCGAAGACTAGGATTAAATTTTGCACTTATTTTCTTAGGATCTAGGTTCATTGTTAGCTAGAAAGAAAGTTGTAATCTTGCTTTTTAAGTTGTAGTCCAGTTTCAAAATTTTGTGAGAGAGAGAACTGAGAGCTTGTACTTGAAGGTTGAAGTGACATCAATACAAAGGTCGGCCGATTTCTCTTTCACTTGCAGTACGGTATGCTTTACATTATGTCGTTGTTTTCTTCGCTTTCCATGAGTAGATAAACGTTTTCTGGGCTAGCTATCGACTCTCTTTTGTTTTCTTCTCTTCTGTTTTCAAAAGCAAAGTCCCGATGACTCATATGCATGCCTCCCTTAAAAGCCTTTCTTTTTGAAAGTGTTCTTGAAGGCACATGAGGATGGGCATAGATAGTTGAATTCATTATTCTCTCTTGATCTTCTTGTGAATCATTTTTAATTCATTCTTGCTTCTTCGCGCTTTATGTTTTAATATCTGATTCCAACTCTTTCTTGAAGATAAAGAACTCAACCCCTCTACATCTTATGTGCTTTACTCAAAACTCTCTAAAAAGAATCAACTTTAAGTCTTGCAAATGAACCCGAGGGACTTAATATTTTAAGAGAAGAATGAACAAGTGAGTAGGAAGATAGTAAGCCCAGATTTGATTTCATATTATAAAACAACATCACAACTCTTAAAGCTTTTTACAAATCACTTTCTCCAAATCCTTTTCTGAAAGTTGAAATTTCTCTTTTTCATCTCTTTTCCTTCCATTCTCTTTTTCTTGAAAAACTAACACACTTCTTTGTTTCTATTTACTTCACCAAAACGCTTCTATCGCATCCCTCCTCGTAGACTCGACCCGTTAGCCACAAGCTACACGGTACATTCTTAACTTCATTGGTTGTTTCATTTGTTTTAGCAATCAAGTTACTTTTTCTTTCTTTACTCTTGTTTTCTTTTACTCTCCTCGGATGTGTTGCAATCCAAGAGAATCCGATAGCCTCGAGACTGCTTAGCCGTTGCAAGTGCCCTTGATGGCCTATGGTGATGAACAACCTTTCTCTTACTAGTATAGTTTGCCCTTTTATTCGTAGTGTAGATCGAGAATGGGGAAGATCTTATACGCCATGCTTGATCGCCTTCAAAGACAAGGTTAGTCGTCGCAACGGATCCAAGGTATAAGAGTACTGAAGAGGTAAGTAATTTTTAGGTTTTCTTTCTTTTCTTTCCATCTTTAGTTTAGAACATCACAATCTACCAAATCTTTTATCACTCTTTTCAATCTCATTTGTACAAATCACTTCTTATTTCTCCACCTTTTTATTCTACCGCTTTCTTTCTAACTCAACTTTAGCTCAATTTTTCCTTTTTCTTTTAAAGAACTAAAGAAAAACTTTAACCAAACTTTGTATCTTAAAAGAGAACTTGTTAAACAAGCTTCCATCGTTAGTCCCTCCTTGTGGATCATGACCCGCATAGCCACTTGCTATTGCGGTAGAATTGAGCACTTGCACTCTTTAATCTTAAAATCTGAAATACTGTATTTTGTGTGCAGGTTCAACTCAATCAGGATGACCTCACCGGTACATGTAATGATGTTATAGCATCTATTGTCGATCAGGGGTAATCATCTACATCGGTATTAGTATCTGATGGCACGGAATCAGAAGCAAATACAGAAATGTAAGCCAAATCTAATTCTTCATTAATATACCATTCGCCTACATCATTGGCGGGGTTATTGACATCGAGCTTATTAATGCTCGTTACAAGTGGGTTTAGCTCCCAAAGACATTGTTCCTCTGCCTCTGGTTCAGTGTCAGCTTTATTACTAGAGTCTGGTTCCTCTGGCTGGGGATTCTCATTTATCTCTGGAGAATCTTAGTATAGGAGGGAGTCTGTGAAGTAGTTCTCTACCCCCTTGAACGGATGCCTTTTGGCGATCAATGTTCGGACTTTCCCATCTTCATCAATATACTTTATGACTTGATGGAGAGTGGAGGGGACGATGGAGTTACGATAAATCCGCGGTCATCCCAGCAGCAAATTGTATGAAGTGTTTGCATCAATCACATAGCATGTCACTTCAGATCTCAGGTCCCTCATCTGACACTTAAGTTTGATCTTCCCCGTTGGGCGCATACCATTGGCATTTAAACCATAAATATTGGTTTGGGTGGCGCTCAATCGGTGAGTGGGGATTCCCAAGTGCTGCATGACCCGGCGAAGCATAATGCTCAACGCAGATCTTGAATCTACCTGAATGCGGCTCACTTCAGACGATCTAATACACCCTGTGAAGTATAGGGGCATGTTATATTTCACCTTGACCTGCATGTTGCCTGGCGTGAAGGTGATGCAAGGGGCATTTTAAGAGTCGTGGAGGTAGTCTTCTTCGTCTTCCTCCTGTTGTCCAGCCGGAATCTGGGCCATAAAGACCTCAGCATCAGTTAGAACTTCCCTCATAGCTTGTCTTATTGACTGTGGTAGTCTCAGGAGCTCGTAAAGGGTGATTCTGGCCGGGATATTGGCCAGTTGAGCCAAGACGTCAAAGTGGTAAGGTGTTGAAGATCCTTCTGTGTTATCCTTCAGGAGAGCCTTAGAATGCCGAAGCTCCTTCTGCTTCTCCACAGGCTGCTTCGTGGATGGATTGGTTGGCTTTGGAGTAGCTTTAGGCAGATTTGCTGCCAACTCGTTGTATTTCTTCAAATACGACTAACTCGAATGAGTTTTGACAACGAGCGGTGCATTCATTTCTACAGCAAGGATGATTGTCTCCTCCTCCGAATTGGTTAGTGAGGGGACATCACTCTCTGCTTCCTGGGAAAAAGTGCATACCACATTGCAAGGTGAAGCTTTTACCTTGCCTTTGGACTTCCTGTTGGTAACAGTAGTCCCTGTTGGCATTCCACAAGGTTGGGATGAATCCACATGATTTCTTCCTAAGGCATAGAATTAGGCATGAGACCTTTCTTTTGCTGGTGATGTGGGTCTGTATTGATCATCCTTAGTTTCCCTTTCGGAATGGGAATTACTCTGGCCGGTGTCAGAGGTTGATCCCCGAACCGAAGAAATGACGTCATGTTTGAAATCACCGAGAGGGGGGTGAATAGGTGATAATGCTAATCTAGAAACTAAATGCGGAAGCTAAAACAATTTTACAACACACTTAATACAACCAACAAGTGTAGCCGAATTCCCCGTGAAGGGCTCTGGACTAACTCCTCTTGATTCCCCTAGATAAAGGTTGAGGTGCTATATGAAGCTCTTGTGGTTAAGTATAAGTGAGGCACACACACAAGCAAGCCAAGCATATAAGGATAAACAATATGAAATAATGCAAGGCACAAATACAAGCAATAAGATATGAATGAATGTTTGATGCTTTGCACAAATAAAAGAGAGAGAGAGAGTTAGAGAGACAATGGATCAAACTCAAACATAAAGATATGTTTCGAGGTTCGAGCCCCTAGCTCTATGTCCCCGCCTTCACCGAGAAGGATTTCTAATCCACTATCTTGTCCACCGAGGACTCCCACCGAGGGAACCTCCACCGAGGAGGATTTTTACAACAAGGGAGTACCGAACTCCTCTCTCAAACACCGCCTCACAACCGAGGGTAGGCCCGTAGCCAAACAATAACCAACATCTCTACCGAAGAGGGTTACAAACCAAACTCCACCTCTCACTAGAGGGAGCAAACCACAATCTCAACCTCTACCAAAGAGGGAGCAAACCAATCACCCGATCAACCTCTACCAAAGAGAGATACAACAAAAGCAAGGGTGTTTACAACTTGGAGGCTCAATCAACCTCAAACAATCTCTTTTTCCACAAAACAAGATCCTAATAGAATAGGATAGAAGATAAGCTCAAGTGCGAAAAACTTAGAGTTTGGAAAATAAAAACTCAAAGAAAAATACTTGGGAAAACTCTTTGTAAAAGATAGAAATGAAGAACAAAACAAATCTTCTAATTTTTCTATTTTCTTTGATTTTTCCAAAAACGCTAAAACAAATAAGATTGATCTTTTGAAGCACTAAAACCTTTTGAAAACTTGTTTTAAATACCAAGAAAGGAGAGAAATTTTAGCTCTTGAAATCTTAGCCAAAATCCCAAAGAAATGGGGTTTATATAGGCCAAACAGAAAACTAGCCGTTAGGCTGATCTGTCAGCCTGACAGGCTCGCGGTCGACCGGCCGGTCGACCCTCAACGGTCATAAATATGACCGTTGGGGCTTCCGGTCGACCGCCCGGTCGACCGCCCAGATACAGAGAGCAAAGCTCTCTGTTCCGGTCGACCGGCCCATTGCCTGTCCAGACGTGCACAAGACTGTGCACGTCGGTCGACCGTGCGGTCGACCGGCTCTGGCATACGGTCGACCGTTCCGGTCGACCGCCACAGCCTGGCAGCCAATTTCTGGGTCAGAAACTGGGGTTAAAAATATTTTTAAAAATTCTTTAAAAACTTTTAAAAATCCCTAAAAATAGTTTTACCATTTTGCATTGATATATAAACATGTGATAAACATTTCAACTCAAATATCAAGCATATGAAACCATTTTTGTGTTTTAACATTTTTACCAAAACCAAAACTTGTATTTTATCAAACTTTGATTTTTCAATAGGAAATCTGATTTTTCCTAAAACTCATGAATAGGCATATCAAAATAAGTTTGTTTAAGATATGAAGCATGTATGTATATTGAACACATCTAATATACATAAAAACCAAGTAAACTTGTTTTGATCAATCTATTCATAAAAAGCCAAATCCAAACATAAAACTTGTGTGTGTTGTGCACTTGAGCATATCAACTATTCTTATCTTTACACATGGATCTAAACACACTAAACACTAGGATATCTAAGTCTTCTTGACGATCTTCAATCTTCAAGCCGACTCGATCCCAAACGTGATCCACGAGCTAGGCTATGAATGATCTTAATGCTCGGGCTCTGGAATCACCATGTGAAGGCTTCCAAACTCCTCTTTTTGAAGCAATCACCAACTAATATCTTGTTACATGATCTGAAACTAAAATCACAAGATTATTAGTAAACATAACTACATGAGTTAATCATCATCAAAACTAGAGAGGAAGGCCTCCGGGCCAACAATGTTTGCCGTTACTTTCTTCTGTTCCTGGCGGAGCTTAAGCACCTCTGCATCAATCAAAACTTAGAGGATATTTTTGAAGATGTAACAGCTCTTGAGAGGGTGCCCCAACATCCTATGATACAAGCAGCAGTTGGGATTATCGGTCTTGCCAACTTCCTCAGGATGTCTAGCTTTAGGAAGCTTTAATCTGTTACTTTTGTTAAGTAATTTGAACAACGAATCAACATGCTCGTCTTTGAAGGAGTACTGTCTGTTGGCTCATGGCTGACTTGAAGAACCACCCCTCTGGTCGACTGAGGTTTAACGGGAGACTTCATCTTTATTATCAATGTATCTTTCCTTTTGACTGAAAAGATACTTCTGGCGCGCTTCTTGTCATCTTTTCAGGTCTAGGTCTATTCTCTTCTGCCCTAACCCTGGCAATAATCTCTTCTGCCTGTTCACCTTGCTGGACCAATTGCTTCCATATGCGGCTTTTAGCAACTCCTATCTGGGCTTGGAGTAAAATTTGCAAATTGTGACGGCATGTTTCCATCAGGGTGGCCTGGGTCATACCACTAAGACATCAGAGCGCCATGCTCTAAAATCTCTCCACAAATACTTTAATTGACTCTCTCTTTTGTTGCTTTGTTACCAGGAGAGTTGGCATGGTAACCTCTAAATCATCTTCAAAGAAGCGTGTAAGGAAAAGCTTTTCCAAATCACCCCAGTTCTTGATGGAGTCTTTGGGGAGTTTTATGAACCATTCAAAGGCGAGTCCCTTCAGAGTGCCGATGAACAAATGCGCTAAGATGGCATCATTTGCTACTACGTTCCCTGTCTGAGACTTGAAGTAGTAGATATGTTGGTTCGATGACCCTTTTCTATCAAAGGCATGTAGGGTCGGAGCCTTGAACTTG
Organism: Agave tequilana; assembly: GCA_038442645.1. Lineage (NCBI taxonomy): Eukaryota > Viridiplantae > Streptophyta > Magnoliopsida > Asparagales > Asparagaceae > Agave > Agave tequilana. The sequence continues at coordinate 103,191 of JAVJIF010001407.1, forward strand.
GGAGGATAGGGGACAAGATCCCATTCTGTCGGGTGTGGCCAGACCACTCCTGCTTATTGGAGGCTTTTCTGATTGGTGATGGCTTCCAGACGCTCTTCTACTTTATTCATTCTTTTAGAATGAGTGCCCCCATTCTTTAGATTGCCTCCCTCTTCAGATGAAAACTTAGAGGACTTGGAGTTGGACTGTTGCTCCTCCTTTATATGCACAGAAGATGAGCTCTCCCCTTCTTTCTGCTTGCCTTTAGACTTCTTAGAAGAAGTTTTGGCCTTCGACTTCTTCTTGTCCTCAAGCAATTGTGCAAGTATTTGCTTGAGGGTATCGATAGATTCTTATTGGGTGTGAATCATATCGAATTGTTCCTTTTAGACCTGGGCTTGTTGTTCTAAGCACCTGGTCAACTCCTCAGGAGTGTTTGCCATATACACGAAAGCTTCCTTCTCTACAAAAGAGTTTGAGGCCTATGATTCCGCAATGACAGAGTGTGATTCACTTACTTTAACGCCCCGGGCTAGGGCACTATAGTCAACTGGGGCAACCATGCCAGTTCGAGTGCAGGTATGGTGATATACTCATTCCGGTTCATTATCAGACTCATCAAAGCTTACTGCTGGTTATTTTTTTTACTTTTTCTTGGCATAGTGGTTGGACCTGCCATGTTTCCAGTGAGTTCGGGATACTCCGTATCAGAGAAGGTTCTCTTTTTATGAGAACGATGCTTTTTGGCTGATTAGGAGGTTAATTGTCTGAATACCGACTGCTTGATTACATGTGAGCTGCAGCGACATTCAGAGAGTATTGCCGTAATGAGCCGTTCATAGCAACAGAATAGAGCGATCTGATTAGCACTCCTTTTCTTTGTCGAATAATCCCTTAGATCTGTCGAAGGGGGATCCAAGAGATTAGTCTCAGCTTTTCAAGTTCTGAGAGCCATCCTTGAATTTCAATTCTGAAATACAAGGTTCAGAAACGCGAAGCTCACGTTCCGTAGAACGGACGCGGTTCTCGTATTTTGGCTTTGAAATGCAGGTGTTGTGCTTTTGCTGAGAAGAGATGCGGATCTCGTGTTGCTGATTGTCGCATTTGGTTGGCGGCACTTGAGAAACGTGGACCGTCTGAGTCCTGCGTTTATTGTAGAGACGCCGGTCTCGTATCTCTGAGAAGAGGCACGGACCTCGCGTTGCTGAACGTTTCTTTGAGATGTGAAGCCTCATAAACGCAAACCTTTTAAGCTTCGTGTTTTGGTCTCCACACACGAACTTCGTGCGTCTGACGTAACTCAGAAGAGACGTAAGCTTGAGCCTCGCGTTCTGTATCTGCTGGACAGATAGTTGTTTCAGCTTCTTGCGTCTGTAGTTGACGCGTGCGTCGCCTCTGTCGACGTTCGGCGTTCCAGTTACGCCATATGGGTTATTGAGAACCCCTGGTAACCTAGAGCTAAGGAAGAGGATGGGTGTTGCGGGGTTGACTGTCAATAACGTTGGCCTCGCGGGTCTTGTGAGAGACGTTGACGCGGGCGTTACGTGATATGACCAGCCATGATGCACTCTGCACAGACCACGTTCGGGGGATCCTCCGAAGGGATCCGAGAGTAGATCTGTAAAGAGACTTTGCGGTACTGCCGCGCTCTTGGGCTTCTAGAGCCGGAAGAGAGGAACTCTTCATATTTTACCTGGTCGAATTCTACGACAAGCGATTCGACCATTCTTCCCATGCAGGTGATGTCACCTTGCGCCACGACTTGCTATCAATAGAGAAAGTATCCCATAGTGGAGTCACCATCTCTTGTTTGGTCTGCGAAAAATTTAGAGGATCGTAATAAAGTTTTATTGAATTAATAAATTACAACAACCTCAAAAATTCTAATTACAATAGAGAGAAGATATTCAACCTCAAATCTTCTCTTTATTTAATACTGGGTTCTTGATGTGGCGGTAGAAAGTAAATCTTATTTTCCGTTCACTGGGTGAACGTCACAATCTTCTGAGAATCTTCTCTTTAGACTATGGACGGAGTAACATATCTCTTGTCCAATAAAATCTCAAAGAGACTTGAGGCAAGAATAAACTTGTACTCAGTAAGTTGTTAGAAGAGTTGAACTCTTTTGTATTCCTCACCAAGAGATTCTGATTTTTCCAAAAACTCTCGACCCCCCTTAGTAGCAAACTAAGCTATTTATAGGGGTTTCAGGGGGTAAAACTGTCCCCTAAAAACTCTTCATAATGGGGGTTAATTCTCCTCATTATGTAGATAGTAATTGACCCAGTAATGAGGGCAGTTATAGCTAAGACGCAGGGCCTCTCTGTAGTCAGAACGCGAGCTTCGAGCCTCGCGTTTCAGATGCTGACTTTGAACCTTGCTAGACGTGGGTTTCGTACTCTGCCAGACGCAGACTTCAGGCTCTGCGTCTTGAGATTGTAGTGATGTCGAGACGCGAGTTTCGACCCTTGTGTCTTGATACTGCCGTGATGTAAGGATGCAGGCTTCAAGTCGTGTCTTGGTTATAACAATACAGCTGAGACGCGAGCTTCGACCCTCGCGTTTTGGTATTGTACTGATGTTAAGGCGCGGGCTTCATACTCTGTGTCTTGGCATTACATGAATGGCTATCATTAGCCTCTCGTCTGGAATATAGACTCTGTTTTCTGATGACTTATCTTCAGTGATTTTTAGACAGTCTACAGTTATGTCTTCACTTTGGAAAGTGAGCTGAGCTTAATGTCAAGGATGCAAAAAATAGTTGCCTTGTCGATGATAGAGGCCGAGTATGTTACTGCAACAGAAGCTTGCAATAAGCTGATATGACTGAAGGATTATTTTTAAGGAGCTCGAGAAGGAGCAGGATGCTATTTCACTGCACAGTAATAGCCAGAGCGCCATTGACCTTGCAAACAATTTAGTCTATCACGAAGAATCTGTTGGCCCAAAGACCCATCACTCTAGTTTTGATGATGATTACTTATGTAGTTATAGTACTAATGATCTTGTGTTAGTCTCAGATATATGATCAAGATCTTAGTAGGTGTTTAGCTTCAACAAAGGATTTCAAGTCAAGTTTTGGAGCTAGCACGTGTTGATTCAAGAGCTTATGCATCAAGACCACATTAAGTACTCAAGAGGAGTCTAGCTCTTTTGATCAAAGTTTGGACCAAGTCAAGAAGGAGAAGAAAATTTTCAAGTGAAGACCTTCAAGAGAAGACTTGTGTCTAGGTTTGTTTTTTAGTAAGATTTTATTTTAGATAAAATGTAAAGGATAGATTAGTTGGTGGATTGCTCAAGTATCATATACACTCACACACAAAATTTATATGTGTTTTTTTAAAAGAGTTTTCGTTTTGAAAATACTGTTTTAGTTTTTGGAGTTTCAAATATACATATGTTTTAACCAAAACTATTTTAGAACTTAATGTCAAAAACATAGATATTGCATCATATATGTGTAGTGGATCATATCCATACACTCTAAGATTTAAAAGTATTTAGAATATCTTGTTTTTGTATTTGGAGAAGATTTAGAAAAATCAATTTGGAAAAATACAGATTTTGTTTTAAGCCAAAATTTCTAAGTCACAAAAATAATTCAAAATGTTTGAACATATTTTAATTTTTACTCAAACATGTCTATATATCAAAGTATAATACTGAACTTATTTTTGTAGATTTTTTGTGGATTTATGGGATTTTATCAAAGGTAAAAAGACAATTTTCAAGTCCCGAAAATACTGTTTTTGGCCTTCTGTCGGTCGACCGCACAGTCGACCGAGCCAGGGGTCGATCACCCTGGCGGTCGACCGATGTGCACAAAACGTGCACGGCTAGGGCCGGTCGACCGCAAGAGAGTGTCTGCTCTCTGGAAATGGCCCAGTCGACCGGGCGGTCTACCGCTAGGCCATTGCCTGTTGGCGGTCAACCGACCTTCCCAACGGTCGAAAATTCGACCGTTAGCGGTCGACCGGGCGGTCGACCGTCAGCAGTCAGAACTGTTGAGTTGGCTTCTAACGGGTAGATATTTGGAGCCTATAAAATGGGGCTCCCTTGGACTGTTTTATACAAGATTTGAACTGGGTTTTCAAGCTAGTTTTTGATACATCTTTGAGTGTTCATCTCTACTTATTTAAGAGCCAAAATTTTCATATCAAAAGGAGAGTTTATCAAGAGTGTTTTCAAAAGAGATTTCTTGAGTTTTCACCACCAATTCAATCCTAGTTTTTCTCATACATACTTGAGCTTTACATTGCTAAATCATTCCTATAGGAGAGTTGCTATGAGAGTATTTTTAGGTGACCAAAGTGTTGTGATCACCAAAGTGCTCATCTTTGTATTTGAGGAGGCGGACTTGCGGGTTCGCATTGTTTCGGGTTCTAGTGAGAACTCGGTGTAGAGGTGCGGCCTCGGTAAGCTAGTGTGCTTGCGTGTGTTGTTCTTGTGGGAACAAGAGAAAGACTAGAGAGTCCAAAGGAGTTCTAGTATGAACTCGCTTGTAGGTATTGCGACACCGAGTGATCCGTAGGATCGTTTTATAGTGAAAATCCTTCATAGTGTTGAAGGCGGGGACGTAGAGCAAGTGTGCTCGAACCTTGAAACAAATCTCCCGTGTTTACGATTGCTCTCTCTATCTCTCACTTGTCTTTATATCTTACTTATGCATATTACTCATATCTTTACTTGCTTGATATATTTGTGCTTATATTATTATATGCTTGGGGATTGTTTGCTCACACTTGTATTCAACCAAGAGAGCCAAAGCGGCACCTTAACTCTTATCTAGAGGAATCTTGAAGAGATAGTTCAAAGCCCTTCACGGGGAATTTGGCTACATTCTTAGGTTATACTTGGTGTGTTGTGCTTAAGAATTTTTAGTTTGCATATATACTTTTTATTTCGCATTAATTCATCATTAGATTAGCTAGTCACCTATTCACCCCCTCTCGGTGATCTCAATTGGTATCAGAGCCTCGTGCTCTTGATTTGGGTCTAACAAACTTGAGTTAAAGATCCCCTTTTATAGCTAATCACAATATTTGTTTACACACTCATGGATTTCATGTCACCTCACACTTTTGACATTCTTAACATCCAAACTTGGAAAGTTAAGATGTCTATGTACCTCAAAACCCTAAGCATTCATATTTATTTTGCCACTATTAAAGATTCTTATTGTTTAAATGGCAAAAGTATTGAGGCTAATGCAAAAGCCATCCATGTTTAAAGAGTACCCTAAATGATGAATATTTATCTAGGGTTGCTAATCTTGATTCGACTTTTGTAGTTTGGAACACTATTGTCTCCCTTGACGAACACAGTAATCTTATGCGAGGAGTGACTTGGATGTTGAAAGTGAGATTTCCAACGTATGCTACATGGTCCAAGGGGATAGCCCTCTTGAGCTAAACTCTGAATCCGAGTTAGAAGAGCATGTTGAAATGCCTTTAAATGAACTAGCATCTTTTGTCACCAACTCCTTGAAAAATTTGATTTGCTTAAAAAGGAAAATAAGAATTTGAAAAAGAAATGTGACTCCATTTTAGAAGAAAATGATTCTTTTAAAAATAAGGTTGCATGCATTGTAAAAGAAAATGAATTTTAAAAAATGAGAATATTTTCTTATCTTCAAAATTAAATGATTTTTGTGAAGGAAATAATTCTTTGAAAAATAAAATTAGTTTGGTGAAAAAAACAAAAAGAAGTTGCTTTGAATGAAAACAACTCTTTAAAAACAAAATTGTTAAAAAGGAAAAAGTAAATGTTTCTAAAAAGAAAAAAAGTGTTGACCATGCTTTTCATGCTACTATAAATAAAATTTTTGAAAAATAGAATAGATTACCTGAGCTCAATCTTGAGCAATTATACATTTAACTATAATAGATTGGAAACCTTATTTCAAAAGAAACAAGCTCCACATGTTCATGCACATCATCCACGATACACATATGCACATTTTGCTCACCATAATCACACTCATTCACATGTGCATTCTAGAGTGTACAAATGTACACATTGTGGTCGCAAAGGCCATTTAGCAAAATTTTGTTATGATAAGATAAATACTATTAATTTTGCTAACAAAAATGTTTGGGTTTCAAATCATGCTAATCCCCGTGGACCCAAAGGAAAATGGGTACCAAAATTCCCACCTCTTGTATTTGATGTAGGTGCGGGCTCTCACATGACGTGAGAGGGTTGGTGCCTTGGTGGTGATGCATGGGCTTGTTGGACACTACAAATTGATGCATCACTATCAAGGATGTTTTGGTGGGAAGACCATCATGTTTTGGAGACTTGGAGTGTAATTCATGTGTTTTGGTAACAATCTCTAAAACTTCATTTATTTTACATGCTTTTATATTTGATGATTTTTAGCATGTGTTAGTGCTTGTTAAAGTAATCATGTTTTGAGATTCATGTGGTAAATACTTATTTAGATATAGTTTTTATCAAAACTTGGATATATACTTGTACAAGTAGTGAGCAACATTTGATTCATATATGTTTGCACTTCATTGCTCATTTGTACTCACTTCATGCACGTGTATAGCCTAGTTTTGATGATTTCCTCATTTATACTTGTCTTGCCTATTTTTTGCATGTTTTTGCTTCATGTATATGTAATTTTTATTCAAAACTAATAAATATACTTGTATACTTTTGCGTCTCTTGGCTTCATGCAAATACTATTATGGACTCTTTTTATGTTTGGGATATGTATGCATATTGTTAGCTTTAGATAAATCATACATATACCTTGAAGTTTGTTTTTAAATGAAAAATAAATCTTTATGATTTTCATATTTGTTTGATAAAATGATATTCATGTTTGCTTTGAGCAACATTGACTATTTTCATGAATATGATATTCACATGATGCTTGTACACTTACATTATTTCTTCGTTTATTCATGACTTTATTTCATGAACACTTTTATGAGCCTTATAGATTTTGAGTGTCAACTCTTGTGTATTTGGTAAGTTTCATGAGATACATATGTTTTGTTTTCATGTTTGAAGGATTTTTAACTAGTTTTTTTCAAAAATTATTTTAACTAGTTATTTATTCTTTATTTGGTAGTATTTTCTCAGTACAATTATTTTCAAATCTTATTTTTGAAAACTTCTTCACTTAAAGGCGGATGGATAGACGACCATGCCTTGTATGCTCAAACTAAATATTTTTTATCATGTGCATGACAAGGGTGGATCTTTATGAGTTATACACTTGCTTTTTATCATATTTTCAATTGGTATTACAATTGATATTTTTGTGTATACTCATATTTTGTTATATATATATATGCTTCTAAATTTCAATAATATCAATTTTTATTGGTATTCTCATTTTCATACATATATATGATTTCCTTATGCTTGATTTATAATATATTTACATGTTTAAAGCACAAATTATGTTTATGCTAAGCTTAAATTAAATCTTGATTTCATTTGGTATCTAAATTTGTACTTTTATAAGCTTATGCATTATTTTCAATTGGTGTTTTTATTGGTATCAATATTTACAATATACTTCAATTGGTATCAATATATTTTAATTTCCAATTGGGTTTAAATTTCAATTGGTATCAATGTGTTTTACCTATTTGGTATCAAAAATTTATCATATATTTCAATTGATATCAAAATATAAAATATTTTCTTTCATTAATATCAAAATGTACAAATGTTTCAATTTCAATTTCAATTGGTATCACAAATTTCCTATTTCATATCGTATCAAAATCTTGTGATATCTCAAATTGATTTATTGATTTAAGAAAAATTCAAAATTTCTATTGTTTATTTACATTTGGTATATTAAAATTTTGTTTATGTATAAATGGTATCTCAAAATGTATTTTATTACTTTGAGTAATTATCAAAATTTGTGTTAAAAATATTTTGATATGTCTTACCTATATACAAGGGGAGCTTAATATCTCTTCTGCATATAGATTCATGTTGAGTGTATCTTATATTGAGGAGGTTGACATCTCTTCTTTATGTGATACACATGTGTAGGGGGAGCTTAACATCTCCACTTATGCATTGTATATTATATGTTATGTGAGTTAGGGCTTGTCATCCCTTCTTCGTGTAATGCATGTATGCAGGGAAGCTAACTTAGCGTCTTCCTCTCATGAATGTATATTGCATATATATCATTATTCTTGATTTGTTTTATTTTACTTCTTTGTTGATGATTAACAAAAAGGGAGAGAAAGATTTTGAGTTTATATATGCATATTTGAGTTTTTGCATATATTGAGTTTATGCATCTTATGTTTTACAAAATGGAGAGAAGGTTTTTGAAAGTTTAAACATAAAAGGGGAGAAGGTTTTTGGAAAAAGAACTTTTAGTTTATGCATGTTTCTCTCACCTTATTGATGCATATATATTTATTTAGTTTCATGTACTTCATTGAATATCTTATTATTTATTGTTATGCATGAGTTAAAGGGGAGCTTCTATGAAGTTTGACTTTAATCCATGCATATATAACTCCATAAGTTTTGTCATCATTAAAAAGGGAGAGATTGTTGGCCCAAAGTCCAATCACTCTAGTTTTAATGATGATTAACTCATGTAGTTACAGTACTAATGATTTTGTATTTAATTAGTCTCAGATATATGATCAAGATCTTAGTAGGTATTTAGCTTCAATAAAGGATTTCGAGTCAAGTTTTGGAGCTAGCACGTGTTGATTCAAGAGCTTATACATCAAGACCACATCAAGTACTCAAGAGGAGTCTAGCTCTTTTGATCAAGGTTTGGACTAAGTCAAGAAGGAGAAGAAGATTTTCAAGTGAAGACCTTCAAGAGAAGACTTGTATCTAGGTTTATTTTTTAGTAAGATTTTATTTTTAGAAAAAATGTAAAAGATAGATTAGTTGGTGGATTGCTCAAGTATCATATACACTCACACACAAAATTTATATGTGTTTTCTTAAAAGAGTTTTCATTTTAAAAATACCATTTTGATTTTTAGAGTTTCAAGTATACATATGTTTTAACCAAAACTATTTTAGAACTTAATGTTAAAAACATAGATATTTCATCACTTATGTGTAGTGGATCATATCCATACACACTAAGCTTTAAAAGTGTTTAGAATATCTTATTTTTGTATTTGGAGAAGATTTAGAAAAAATCAATTTGGAAAAATACAGATTTTGTTTTAAGCCAAAATTTCTAAGTCACAAAAATAGTTCAAAATGTTTGTAACATATTTTGATTTTTACTCAAACATGTCTGTATATCAAAGTATAATACTGAACTTATTTTTGTAGATTTTTTGTGGATTTATGAGATTTTATCAAAGGTAAAAAGACAATTTTCAAATCCCTGAAAATATTGTTTTAGGCCTTCTACCGGTCGACCGCACGGTCAACCGAGCCAGGGGTCGGTCACCCTGGCGGTCGACCGACGTGCACAAAACGTGCACGGCCAGGGCCGGTCGACCGCACGGTCGACCGCCAGAGAGTGTCTACTATCTGGAAATGGCCCGGTCGACCGGGTGGTCGACCACTAAGCCATTGCCCAGTTGGCGGTCGACCGGCCGGTCGACCGACCTTCCTAACGGTCGGAAATCCAACCGTTTGTAGCCGACCGGGCGGTCGACTATCAGCAGTCAGAACTGCTGAGTTGGCTTTCAACGGGCAGATTTTTGGAGCCTACAAAATGGGGCTCCCTTGGACTGTTTTATATAAGATTTGAAGTGGGTTTTCAAGCTACTTTTTGATATATCTTTTAGTATTTATCTCCACTTGTTTAAGAGTGTTGGCCCAAAGGCCTATCACCCTAGTTTTGATGATGATCAACTCATGAAGTTATGTTTACTAATGATCTTGTGTTTAATTAGTGACAGATTCATTATCAAGATCTTAGTAGGTGCATAGCTCAACAAAGGATAAAACGTCAAGATTTGAAGCTAGCACGGTGTGATCCAAGGAGCTTTTGGATCAAGCTTGGACCAAGTCAAGAAGATGAGAAGCCTTCAAGTGAAGACTTCAAGAAGATGAAGACTTGTGTCTAGGTATAAGATTTTATTTTTATTTTAGATAAAATGTAAAGGAAGATAGTTGGTGGATTGCTCAAGTACATTTACACACACACACACTCTTGATTTAGTTTGTTTTAGAAAAGAATTTTAACCAAAATCCAAACATGTATTCAAGTGAAGATTTCAAGTGTTTTGTTGATTTTGATTTTCATGTTTACATATCTTTTGACCAAAATCAAGTTTAGAGCTTAATGTCAAAAACTTAGATATTTCATCTTATTTATGTAGTGGATCATATCCATACACACTATGCTTTAAAAGTATATCTTGTTTTTGTATTTGATGAAGATTTGAAGAAACATGTTTTGGAAAAATATTGTTTTGGTAAAATACAGTTTTTATCATGAGCCAAATATTTTCAAGTTACAAAAATAGTCCAATCTTTTATAACATGCCTTGATTTTGTGCAAGCATGTTTGTATATCAAAGTATATTGGTTAAACTATTTTTGTAGATTTTTAAGTATTTTATGGGATTTTATTTGAGCAAAAAAGACTAACTTTTTAATCCAGAAAATTGCTTCAGGCTTCGTATAAGTCGACTAGTGACCTTTAATAGTCGACTAATACAGGAGTCGGCCGACCGGACCGGTCGACCGACGTGCACAAACATGCACGCCTTTGTGTACTGGAGGACGGCCGACCGTGCCGGTCGACCGCTCCAGAGAGCAGAGCTCTCTGAAAAGTTCGGCCGACTGCACGGGTCGACCGACAGAGAGTTAGACTCTCAGCTCCAGTGGGTCGGTCGACCCTGGCGGTCGACCGTGGCTCCAACGGTCCGAAATCCGACCGTTGGCGGTCGACCGCACCGGTCGACCGGCACCTCTGACAGACCCCAACGGCTAGTTTTCTGGCAGCCTATAAATTGGGGTCTTGTCGTTATTTTTGAGCCAAGATTTTCAAGTGGGTTTTCACCAGTTTTTCCTGAACTATTTAGAGGTTTTCCTCCACTTGATTTAGGGCAAATATTTTCAATCAAAAGGAGAGATTTATCAAGAGTGTTTAAAAGAGATTCCTTGAGTTTTCCTCCACCATCTCTTTCCTTGTTTTCTCACACCAACACTTGAGCATCCATTGAGCTATTCATCTTATAGGAGTGTTGTAGTGAGAGTTTTTGTTGGTGATCAAAGTGTTTAGATCACCAAGAGATCATTTCTTGTATTTTGAGGAGGCGGACGTGTGTGTCCGCGTTGTTTTGAGTTCGGGTGCGGACTCGGAGGTTTGAGGTGCGGCCTCGGCGAGCTAGTGAGCTTGCGTGTGTACGGGACTAGGGAGTCCGAGGGCTTGTAGGTGTTGCAGCACCGAGGAGAGATCCATTGGGATCTTGCATAGTGGAAATCCTTCGTGTGTCGAAGGCGGGGATGTAGAGCAAGTGTGCTCAAACCTCGAAACATACCCTTGTGTTTGCGATTTGTAACGCCCCGATCCTGGCGGATACGGACACGTCACCGCGACGTATATACGTAGGTCAGAACTGCCCCCACATATATACGCTAAGCGAAAAAGTACAATATAATCCAGAAACAGAGTATAACACAAGCGTGATATATTCATATATGCCAACAATAGAGTACAAGTACAAAGTTATACAAGTTATGAACTGATACACTTTACAAGTGTTTTGTTTCACAACCAAGTCCAAAAGAATATACACAAAGTCTACACAAATGCTCACATAAGAGAAGGAAATCCTGTGAGCCAAAAGAAATGGTACGGCACTGGAGGAACTAGAGCTGGTTGGCCTGCTCACTGAAGTACTCTTGGTCCTCAGTGGATGGATCCACTTCGTTCCAAGTCTCGGGATCTGAATATGCAAATCCACAGAATCAAGACATATCATAATAACGAGATATGGCCAACTGGCTAATGGACATGAGTAAATAAGATATAGCAGTATAAAGGTAGAGCATGAAATTCCAAAGTCCTAAAACAATACATCTACAATTAATGTCTTAATTTTATTACTTATTTCATTGTGATATCTAGCTATGTGGTCCAGCGTCCCAGTGCACATAGATCCATATCCCAATAAAACAAGGGGGTTATTGGAAATCAGCGGTTGTATCGAAGAACTATGTTTACAGTGGACCCCGTACATGCCCGGGATAACGGTCCATGATTGTTCCGTTGCTTGTAAACGGAAGCCAGCCGCTAGGCCAAACAGTAGAGTCTTATTTGTATGCTCTTGTCATGACTTGATTCCTGAATAGGGAGCAAGCTCTCCCCTCGGTCCCCTGGTGTACCGCAGGTTAGACCGGAACATGAGTTGCACAACATTTCCTAAAACCACTGTAAACACGAACACAATCGATATCCGCATGGTCTCCCCCGGACCCAATATAAGTTGATCTATTTTATACAAAAGTCAAGTCTATCATGCTTGGTATAAGTGATAGCATGATAAGGTGGAGATATACAATTTAATTAACAAGTCCTACATGAAAATACATGGTAACATGTCATGAAGTATATGTCATGAGATCCTGCAAGTAACATGTCATGTGGTATCAATTATGAAGCATAAACAATACTAGCATATCATACATGTATCATGTTTAGACCAAAATCAGAAAAGAAAACAACTGAGTTAACCAGCCAGAATTAGTCGACTAGGTGAAAGATTAGTCGACTAATAGGGGTCATCAGTCGACTACTAGTCCGCAGGAGTCGACTAAAGTGATTTCCAGAGAGTTTGTTAGTCGACTGGGGTTGGAGGGTAGTCGACTAGGTAAATTATAAGTCGACTAATGGATACGCAAGTCGACTAAATTTGATACCTAAAATTGAGACTAATCCTCGGGACATGTTAGTCGACTAAGGCACTATGTATAGTCGACTAGAAGTATATGGTCGACTAATAATTTGGGATGAGTCGACTGGAACTGGGAGTTGGTGTTTTTAGATCTGGAATAGGTTAGTCGACTAGGTTGATAATATAGTCGACTAGGTGGGTCTAGTCGACTAGTAATGGGGTCTTAGTCGACTAAAACTGTGAAAATCAGAAAAGCTACGTTTCATCCAAGGTGGATTAGTCGACTAGTATCCAGGTCAAGTCGACTAATCCTGGGAAAAACAGAAAACATATCAGAATATCTGATAGTTGTTTGAAGGGCTAAAATACGGTTTTTATGGTTCCTACACACATGAATGATCAACACAAGCATACTAGGAAGTAGTCTAGCCTTGGTGAGTAAATATACTCACTTGGATAGGTTGTGTGGGGCTTTTACGAGTCCCGAAGAGATAGAAATCGACGAAAAGCACCAACGCGATTCTTGACGATATCGCGGACGATCCTTAAACCAAGTTGCTTGAGATGGAGAGGAAGACCTAGGGTTTGCTTTGGAGAAGGAAAGGGAAGTTGATTTCTTGGTGAAGTGAAAAAGAGAAAAGAATTGTAAAGGAAGGATTTATATAGGATTTGATTTTTGTAAAGGAGTTGCAATTAAAGAATTGGAGAGGGGTTTTATGCAAATAGGGGTGATGGGGTGTCTCCCTTGGCCAATGGTGGCCGGCCATGGAGATGAAGAGTTAATGAGGGCATTAATGAGGAAGTGGGTGGGATTTTAGATATTTTGGAAGAGATATTTTGGAAGAGATAATTTGTTGGAAAGAAAAGAAGGAAGGAAAAAGAAAAAGGAAAAAGGAGAAGAAATTATAAAAAGAGAAAATATTTTCTCTAACTCGAAAAATTAAAATATTGAAAACACGGGTTCCCGGGTTTAAATCGAGAATGCGGAAAACATTTCGGAAAATACCGAAATCGTCCGAAATTCAAGTATCTCGGGACGACTCGTAAATTTTACCAAAAATCAATAATAATACATGAAGACTAATAGTGAAATCCGTTTGAAGAATTACTTTATAGTTTTGGAACTAAAAATCCCGGAACCGGAAAAATACCGACTCCGTTGGAATTTTCATAAAATCATAAAATTCTAAGAAAAAGAATGTAGATAGAAAATATGATTCTAAGAGATAATGCCTAAAGGGCTTTCTAGAAATTCCTAAAGGTTGGTGAAATAAAAATTCGGAAATCGATCAGCGACACTGGTCGACACCGGTTTTGAAGAAATTCATTTTAATTTTAGAAAATTCCAGAAAATCTCATAAAATCTAATATATAAGAAAATGATATTTGAAATTGAAATTGGATAAATACGAAAGGTAAATCGGAAAATACGGCTGAAAAGCTGAATACGCAACAAGGTACGTATTCTGGAAACGAGGTATTACAATCTACCCACCTTACAAAAATTTCGTCCTCGAAATTTCGTAAAGTTAAAGGCAACAAGGAAGGACATGATAAATGGAATATAACGGTAGAGGGATAGAAGGAAAGAGTCTTACCAATTGGTGAAGAGTTGAGGGTATCGCTCTCGGATGACGTCCTCTCGCTCCCATGTAGCCTCTCCCGGTACATGGCGGTTCCAAGACACTAACACCAAAGGTATATCCTTGCTCTTCAGTGTCTTGACACTCCTGTCCAAGATGGCCATCGGCTGCTCCTGATAAGATAAGTCCGGTTGAAGCTCCAACTCGGAATGATCCAAAATGTGACTCTCATCCTTCACATATCTCCTCAGCTGAGACACGTGGAAAACATTATGAACCCCGTCCAACGATGGCGGCAGCGCCAATCGATAAGACACATCTCCCACTCGATCTAATATCTCGAATGGGCCGATATACCTCGGACTTAGTTTCCCACGAGTGCCGAAGCGGATCACTCCCTTGGTCGGTGAAATTTTCAGGAACACATGATCTCCAACTCCGAATTCCAATGGCCTCCTCCGAGAATCTGCCCAACTCTTTTGCCTGCTCTGAGCTGCCCTGAGATGATCCCTGATAATCTTGACTTTCTCTGTCGTCTGGATCAGCATCTCTGGTCCCAACAGGCTCCTCTCACCAACTTCATCCCAGCAAATTGGTGACCTGCATTTCCTCCCATACAGTGCCTCAAAAGGTGCCATCTTTATACTTGCCTGATAGCTGTTGTTATATGAAAACTCAGCCAAGTGAAGATGGTCTTCCCAAGAACCCCCGAACTCAATCATGCAGGCTCTAAGCATATCTTCGAGGATCTGGATGGTCCGCTCTGACTGTCCGTCTGTCTGGGGATGATAAGCTGTACTGAACTTCAGACGAGTGCCCAGACTCTCTTGGAGACTCTCCCAAAAGTGAGATCTGAATCTCGTGTCTCTGTCTGAAACAATACTGACTGGCACTCCATGTAGACGGACCACTTCCTTCATATACTTCTCTGCCAACACCTCTGTCGTCTGACCGACCCGGAATGGTATAAAGTGGGCCGACTTAGTGAGACGATCAATGATGACCCACACGGCATTATTACCTTTGGGACTACGAGGTAATGCCGTGACAAAGTCCATCGTGATATGCTCCCATTTCCACTCGGGTATTGGCAAAGGTTGCAGAAGTCCAGCCGATCTCTGATGCTCGATCTTAATCTGCTGGCACACCAAGCACTTAGCCACAAATTGTGCTATCTCTCTCTTCATGGCATTCCACCAAAAGTGCTTCTTCAGGTCTTGGTACATCTTGTTTCCTCCAGGGTGTATAGAGTAAGCTGAACTGTGGGCTTCAGCTAAAATCTTCTGTCTCACTTCCCCCTGAGGGACACAAAGTCTATCTCCATAGTACAAGGCACCATCCGGACGAATACAGATATCCGTCCTTAATCCAGCCTCGACTTGATCTCTGAATGTCTGAAGTCTGGGGTCCTCCTTCTGTGCCTCCTTAATCTCCTCCAACAGTGAAGACTGGATCTGTAAGGCCATAAGCTGTCCTGTCTTCTCAGCTCCTCGGACCACCATCAAATCCAATCGGATGAAATCCCGAATCAAGTCCTCCTGCTGAGTGAACTGGACAAGTACTCTGTTCTCTGGCATCCTACTCAAAGCATCCGGGACTGTATTGACCTTGCCTGGATGATATTGCAAGTCAATGTCGTAGTCTGCCATAAGCTCCAGCCATCTCCTCTGCCTCATATTCAGCTCTTTCTGTGAAAAGATGTACTTGAGGCTCTTGTGATCTGTATATATTAGCACTCTATCTCCCAGAAGATAGTGCCTCCAAATCTTCAATGCAAAGATCACTGCTGCCAACTCCAAATCATGAGTTGGGTAATTCCTCTCATGAGGCTTCAACTGCCTGGATGCATACGCTATCACATGGTCATGTTGCATAAGTACGCATCCTAGGCCTTTACCTGAGGCATCACTAAAGATGACCATTCCTCCTCTCCCTGAGGGAGTTCTCAAGATAGGAGCCGAAATGAGCTTCTGCTTCAACTGCTCGAAGGCTGCATCACACTCCTCTGTCCAAATGTACTTCTCCCCTTTCCTGGTGAGCTTCGTCAATGGAGCGGCAATTCTAGAGAAGTCCTGGACAAAGCGTCTGTAATAGCCAGCTAGTCCAAGAAAACTCCTTATCTCTGTCACTGTCCTCGGGATTGGCCACTCCTTTACTGCCTGGACTTTACTCGGATCCACTGAGATACCTTCTGCTGACACCACATGTCCGAGGAATGCTATGCTGTCCAGCCAGAACTCACACTTACTCCTTTTGGCATGAAGCTGATCCTGCTGAAGTGTCTGCAACACAATTTTCAAGTGCTCTGCATGCTCCCTCCTGTTCCTTGAATAGATCAAGATGTCGTCAATGAAAACAACAACAAACTGATCCAAGAAGGGCGAGAACACTCGGTTCATTAAATCCATAAACACGGCAGGGGCATTAGTGACTCCGAAAGGCATAACAAGAAACTCGTAGTGGCCATATCGGGTCCTGAATGCCGTCTTCAGTATATCCTCCTTCTTCACCCTCAGCTGATGGTAACCCGACTGTAAGTCCAACTTGGAGAATACGCGGGCTCCATGAAGCTGATCAAATAGATCATCAATCCTGGGAAGGGGATACCTGTTCTTGATGGTGACTTTGTTTAACTCCCTATAGTCAATACAAAGTCTCTTGCTACCATCCTTCTTATTGGCCAACAATACTGGAGCTCCCCACGGTGATGTACTGGGCCTGATCAATCCCTTATCTGATAACTCCTGTAGCTGCTTCTTCAGGATTTCCAACTCCGTCGGTGCCATCCTGTACGGAGCCTTAGATATAGGTGCTGCTCCTGGAATAGTCTCGATGGGGAACTCAATCGTCCTGACAGGTGGCAGTCCTGTGATCTCAGCAAATACCTCCGGGAATTCATCCCACACCGGTACCTTCTGCTTCTGAACCTCCGATGAAATGATCTGCTTTCCCTTAGTGGACTTCACTTCTCCACTAAACTGAAACTCAGGCTGAAGGGGAATCCTAAAATTGATCTTCCTCTCTCGAAAATCAATCACGGCATAATACTGACTAAGCCAGGTCATGCCTAAGATCACGTCGTACCCCTTAGTGTCGAGTACGAGCATATCTATGGCTAAGACCTTGTCACACAGTTCTACTGGACAGTCAGTACACACTCTAGATGATAAGATCACCCCATTCCCTGTACTTATCTCCCACTTGTGGTCTAAAACCTTAACAGGTATAGAATGGACGGCCACAAAGTTATCAGAAATATAACAGTGGGATGCACCAGAGTCGAATAAAGCGATAACAGGCTTTGAGTATACTCTGATGTTACCTGTAATCACCTCCTCTGAAGCCTCTGCCTCAGCCTCTGTCAGGTTGTAGGCCTGACCTCTGCCTCGTCCGACTGCTGTTCTGCCTCCCCTCTGCACTGGACGAATCATGTGCTGTGGAGGAAGGGGTGCTCTCCTCACCACTGGCCCCTGGTCCTTCTGCCCAATTGGTCCTGGCAGCACTCTCTGTCCACTGGGTCCTGGAAGTCCTGGCAAGGGCTGGTTGGCCATCCCGAATCTCCGATGGTGTGGACAAGTCTCTACTGCATGTCCTCGAGACCCACATATCAAACACAAGCCGTTTGCCCTCCGGCAATTTGGTTGAGTGTGCCCTGGCTTCTGACAGAAGTTGCAGAAAATAGATGATTGGGCTGCCTGGTAGGGAGCTGGTCTGAAGGGCCGCCTCTGCATCTTCGCCGCTCTAAATGGGATTCCTCTTCCCGTAGGCACAAACGGCCTCTTCATGACCTGATTTCCCATCTGAGTCTCTTTCTCCTTTTCAAACCCACGCTCCACCTCTCGAGCGCTGGTAAGAACCTCTGCATATGTCTTCAAATGTTGGGGCATGAGGTACATCTGAATCTTCATCTGAAGACCCTTCTGGAATCGGCTTGCACGCTTCACTTCATCTGTGACCATATATGGCGCGAAACGGCTGAGTCTCAGGAAGTCTGCGGCGTATTCGTCCACCGACTTGTTTCCCTGCTGGAGGCTAATGAATTGCTCCTCCATCTCTTGCTGCGCCGTATCAGGAAAGAACCGGCTGTAAAAACTCTCTGAGAAGGTCTTCCAAGTGATGGGCTTCTCCAAGCGGGCCTCCTCCGCAAGCCACCAAGTCCGAGCTATGTCTTTAAGCTGGATCTTGGCTACTTCTACCCGATCCTCCTTCGGTACACGGGCGGCATTCAGCAGGTCAGCAGTGTCCGTCAACCACTGCTCAGCCTCCAGTGGTTTCTCTCCTCCAGTAAAGATAGTTGGCTGCAGCCGTCGGAAATCGGACACATTCCCAGGCCTTTGTCCTTTTGGGGCCGCTAGCTCTTGCCTAAGGAGCTCGGTCTGCTGTTGTTGGTTCTCCATCTGCTTCTGCTGATTGTCCATTTGCTGCTGCTGGTACTGTTGCTGGTTATTCATCTGCTGCTGCTGATTCCCTAGCATAGTCTGAATGATCTGGAGGACATCAGCATTCTCTCCTCCTCCTATAGGTCCATTCGGGACTTGCCCGACGTTGTTACGACCTGAGCGTCTCTCCATCGAATGATAACTGGAATTGGAAACAATGGAAAGGAGTTCAGGATATGAAGGAATTGATCAAAGAAGGAAGCAAGACGGACTCTATAACTTTGTACATTATAGTTGGCACTAGCAAATACTAGGATTTGCCACTTGATTGTACTTTAGGTTTGAGAGCCTAGGCTCTGATACCAACCTGTAACGCCCCGATCCTGGCGGATACGGACACGTCACCGCGACGTATATACGTAGGTCAGAACTGCCCCCACATATATACGCTAAGCGAAAAAGTACAATATAATCCAGAAACAGAGTATAACACAAGCGTGATATATTCATATATGCCAACAATAGAGTACAAGTACAAAGTTATACAAGTTATGAACTGATACACTTTACAAGTGTTTTGTTTCACAACCAAGTCCAAAAGAATATACACAAAGTCTACACAAATGCTCACATAAGAGAAGGAAATCCTGTGAGCCAAAAGAAATGGTACGGCACTGGAGGAACTAGAGCTGGTTGGCCTGCTCACTGAAGTACTCTTGGTCCTCAGTGGATGGATCCACTTCGTTCCAAGTCTCGGGATCTGAATATGCAAATCCACAGAATCAAGACATATCATAATAACGAGATATGGCCAACTGGCTAATGGACATGAGTAAATAAGATATAGCAGTATAAAGGTAGAGCATGAAATTCCAAAGTCCTAAAACAATACATCTACAATTAATGTCTTAATTTTATTACTTATTTCATTGTGATATCTAGCTATGTGGTCCAGCGTCCCAGTGCACATAGATCCATATCCCAATAAAACAAGGGGGTTATTGGAAATCAGCGGTTGTATCGAAGAACTATGTTTACAGTGGACCCCGTACATGCCCGGGATAACGGTCCATGATTGTTCCGTTGCTTGTAAACGGAAGCCAGCCGCTAGGCCAACAGTAGAGTCTTATTTGTATGCTCTTGTCATGACTTGATTCCTGAATAGGGAGCAAGCTCTCCCCTCGGTCCCCTGGTGTACCGCAGGTTAGACCGGAACATGAGTTGCACAACATTTCCTAAAACCACTGTAAACACGAACACAATCGATATCCGCATGGTCTCCCCCGGACCCAATATAAGTTGATCTATTTTATACAAAAGTCAAGTCTATCATGCTTGGTATAAGTGATAGCATGATAAGGTGGAGATATACAATTTAATTAACAAGTCCTACATGAAAATACATGGTAACATGTCATGAAGTATATGTCATGAGATCCTGCAAGTAACATGTCATGTGGTATCAATTATGAAGCATAAACAATACTAGCATATCATACATGTATCATGTTTAGACCAAAATCAGAAAAGAAAACAACTGAGTTAACCAGCCAGAATTAGTCGACTAGGTGAAAGATTAGTCGACTAATAGGGGTCATCAGTCGACTACTAGTCCGCAGGAGTCGACTAAAGTGATTTCCAGAGAGTTTGTTAGTCGACTGGGGTTGGAGGGTAGTCGACTAGGTAAATTATAAGTCGACTAATGGATACGCAAGTCGACTAAATTTGATACCTAAAATTGAGACTAATCCTCGGGACATGTTAGTCGACTAAGGCACTATGTATAGTCGACTAGAAGTATATGGTCGACTAATAATTTGGGATGAGTCGACTGGAACTGGGAGTTGGTGTTTTTAGATCTGGAATAGGTTAGTCGACTAGGTTGATAATATAGTCGACTAGGTGGGTCTAGTCGACTAGTAATGGGGTCTTAGTCGACTAAAACTGTGAAAATCAGAAAAGCTACGTTTCATCCAAGGTGGATTAGTCGACTAGTATCCAGGTCAAGTCGACTAATCCTGGGAAAAACAGAAAACATATCAGAATATCTGATAGTTGTTTGAAGGGCTAAAATACGGTTTTTATGGTTCCTACACACATGAATGATCAACACAAGCATACTAGGAAGTAGTCTAGCCTTGGTGAGTAAATATACTCACTTGGATAGGTTGTGTGGGGCTTTTACGAGTCCCGAAGAGATAGAAATCGACGAAAAGCACCAACGCGATTCTTGACGATATCGCGGACGATCCTTAAACCAAGTTGCTTGAGATGGAGAGGAAGACCTAGGGTTTGCTTTGGAGAAGGAAAGGGAAGTTGATTTCTTGGTGAAGTGAAAAAGAGAAAAGAATTGTAAAGGAAGGATTTATATAGGATTTGATTTTTGTAAAGGAGTTGCAATTAAAGAATTGGAGAGGGGTTTTATGCAAATAGGGGTGATGGGGTGTCTCCCTTGGCCAATGGTGGCCGGCCATGGAGATGAAGAGTTAATGAGGGCATTAATGAGGAAGTGGGTGGGATTTTAGATATTTTGGAAGAGATATTTTGGAAGAGATAATTTGTTGGAAAGAAAAGAAGGAAGGAAAAAGAAAAGGAAAAAGGAGAAGAAATTATAAAAGAGAAAATATTTTCTCTAACTCGAAAAATTAAAATATTGAAAACACGGGTTCCCGGGTTTAAATCGAGAATGCGGAAAACATTTCGGAAAATACCGAAATCGTCCGAAATTCAAGTATCTCGGGACGACTCGTAAATTTTACCAAAAATCAATAATAATACATGAAGACTAATAGTGAAATCCGTTTGAAGAATTACTTTATAGTTTTGGAACTAAAAATCCCGGAACCGGAAAAATACCGACTCCGTTGGAATTTTCATAAAATCATAAAATTCTAAGAAAAAGAATGTAGATAGAAAATATGATTCTAAGAGATAATGCCTAAAGGGCTTTCTAGAAATTCCTAAAGGTTGGTGAAATAAAAATTCGGAAATCGATCAGCGACACTGGTCGACACCGGTTTTGAAGAAATTCATTTTAATTTTAGAAAATTCCAGAAAATCTCATAAAATCTAATATATAAGAAAATGATATTTGAAATTGAAATTGGATAAATACGAAAGGTAAATCGGAAAATACGGCTGAAAAGCTGAATACGCAACAAGGTACGTATTCTGGAAACGAGGTATTACACGATTGCTCACTCTCTCTCTCTCTCTCTTTGTCTCTTTTATATCTTGCATACTATTATTGTGCTTTCATTTACATGCTTGATATACATTGTGCTTAAATTGATATACTTGCTTAGGTTTGTTTGCTAACACTTGTATTCGACCAAGAGAGCCAACGCGGCACCTCAACCCATTCAAGGGGAATCTAGAGGAGTTTGTCCAGAGCCCTTCACGGGGAATTCGGCAACACTCTTGTGTTATACATAGTGTTTAGTGTAAAAGTTTAATTAGGTCATAATTGTTTTTAGCTTCCGCATTATTTGCATCATTCGGCATTAAGTGACCATCAGATTAGCCTTCACCTATTCACCCTCCCTCTAGGTGAACCTTACAATTGGTATCAGAGCTTGGTACTCTGATTTGGTCTAACAACCTAGAGTTAAAGATCCTCATTTTTAGGCTAATCACATATTTTTGTACACACACCATGGACTTCATGTCACCACCCATGTTTGACATTGTTAACATCCATATATGGAAGGTGAAGATGTCCTTGTACCTCAAAGCCTTAGGTATTCATGTTTATCTTGCCACTACTAATAATGCATATTGTTTAGATGGTAAGAATTTTGAGGCTAATGCAAAAGCCCTTCATGATTTAAAGTCAACCCTAAATGATGATTATTTATCTAGAGTTTCTAATTTTGATTTGACTTTTGTAGTGTGGAACACCCTCCTCTCCCTTGGCGAAAAAGAATAATATTATGCCGGGAGCGATTCGGACGTTGGAAGCGACATCTCCAATGTGTGCTATATGGTCCAAGGGGATAACCCCCTTGAGGTAACTTCCGAATCCGAGGATGAGGATAATAATATGTCATATGAAGAGCTTTCTACATTTTGTCAATTATTGCTTGAGAAATATGACATGATTAAGAAAGATAATAAAAATTTGAAAAAGAAACTTGATTGCATGCATATAGAACAAGATTCATTTAAATCTAACATTGCATGCTTAGAAAAAGAAAATGAGTTTTTGAAAAATGAAAATGTTTCCCTCATGTCTAAGTTAAATGATTTATGTGAAGGAAACACTATTTTGAAAGATAAAATTATTTTGGTGGAAACTCAAAAGGAAATTGTTTTTCAAGAAAATAACTCTTTGAAAAAGAAAATTTTTGAAAAAGAAAAGGAAAAAGATGTTGTTTCTAAAAAGAAGAAAAATGATCATATATCTCACATGTCTTTACATGCCACCATTGATGATAGTGAGATTAAAAATTTGAAAAATAAAATTAATAGTTTGAGCTCTACTTTGAGCTTGTGTGCATTCAACCATTCTAGATTGGAGTCCATGTTTGCAAAGAAACAAACTCCACCTTCTCATGCACATCATCATCATGCATATGCTTATGTTGTACATCACGATCACAAACATTCACATAAGCATCCTAAGGTGTACAAATGTACACATTGTGGCCGCAAAGGCCATTTAGCAAAATTTTGTTTTGATAAGTTGCATGCTTTAAATTTTGCTAATCATAAAAATGTTTGGGTGCCTTACAAAGCTAACCCCCAAGGACCCAAGAAAAAATGGGTACCAAAACCCCCACCCCATGCTTTTGATGCAGGTGAGGGATCTCTCAAGACGTGAGAGATTTGGTGCCTTGATGGTGGATGCACTTGAACTAAAAGGACACATATTTGGAGCACCGCTATCAAGGAAGTTTTGGTGAGACGACCACCATGTTTGGAGCTTTGGAGTTGGTAACAATCTCTAAACTCTTATTTTTTTTTATGTACATGCTTCTTTCATTTGATTATCATGTAGCATGTTCATGTTTTATGTATCTTTGTGCTTCATGTGGTAAAATCTTGTTTAGATGTAGTATTTGTCAAAACTTGGATTTATACATGTACAAGTAGTGAGCCACATTTGATTCATATACGTTTGCACTTCATTGTTCACTTGTACTCACTATATGCACATGTATAGCCTAGTTTTGATGATTCTTCCATTTATACTTGTTTTGCCAATTTTCGTGTTTTACTTCATGTATATGTATCTTTTATTCAAATCTAATAAATATACATGTATATCCATTTTGAGTCTCTTGCTTTCATGCAAATACATTTGATAGACTCTTTTATGTTTGGGATATGTAAATGTATTGTTAGTTTTGGATAAATCATACATATACCATGAAGATTAGTGTTTTTATGAAAAATGATTTTTCATGATTTGTTTGATAAATTTGATACATGATCACTTTTTGAGCTTCAATGACCATTTTCATGATAATGCTACTTACATGACTTTGAACACTCACACTTTATTTATTTTATCATGACTTTGATTCATGAACACTTTTATGAGCTTAATTGATCTTGAGTGTAAAACTTTGTGTATTTAGTCTTGATTCATGAAAAATATATGATTTGATGATTTTGAAGGATCTTTAACTAGTTTTTCAAAAACTATTTTAACTAGTTATTGTTCCTCATTTGGTAGTGATTTTCAATGCTAAAATATTTTCAAATCTATTTTTGAAAACCCCTACCTTTTATGGGAGGATGGATGGGCGATTATGCCTTGTATGCTTCATTGAAAATCTTTTACCTTGTTCATATCAAGGGTGGTAGGTTATGAGATATACACTTGATCTTATTGTTATGTCAATTGGTATCATTGAATTCTTTCAATTGGTATCTAAATTGATAATTTTTGTATATACTCATATTTTATTTTTTTTTATATGTATGTATCAAATTCAATTGGTATAATTTTTCATACATATATATGATTTTCACGTGCTTAACTTACAATTGGTTCACATTTTTAAAAAAAAAAGCACAAAGTTTATGATGAAAAATAAAAATTTTGGATCATTATGTTTACCATTGATATCAAAATGCTTCAACTTCATATTTGTTAAATTTCAATTGGTATCAATATGTTTTACAATAATCATTATTTTCAATTTGGTATCTTAAAAATTTGTTTGCTTTACAAGAGCTCTGATACCTTTAAAATTTTGTTTAAGAAAAATTAAAAAAAAACATTTTGTTGATTTGTATTATCCCTCTTGATCTCTTTGTTTATGACAATAAGGGGGAGAAAAATTTGTTTGATTTGAGAAAAATTTGTTTGATTTGTTTTTACTTTGAACCCTTTGTTGATGATTGACAAAAAGGGGAGAAGTATTTGAGTTTATATGCATGTTTTTCATTGCTTAAGTGGGAGAAGTATTTGTCTTCCTTGTTATTTATGCATATAAGTTTTGTATTGCAAATAGGAGAAAAAGATTTTGATTTATGCTTGTTGCATGTTTTATCTCCATACTTGCATACATATTCATGTGCCTCATTGCCATATCTATTATTTAATTTTGTATGCATGAGTTAAGGGGGAGCTTCTTTGAAGCTTTACTTTAATCCATGCATATATAACCTCATGAGTTTTGTCATCATCAAAAAGGGGGAGATTGTTGGCCAAAGGCCTATCACCCTAGTTTTGATGATGATCAACTCATGAAGTTATGTTTACTAATGATCTTGTGTTTAATTAGTGACAGATTCATTATCAAGATCTTAGTAGGTGCATAGCTCAACAAAGGATAAAACGTCAAGATTTGGAGCTAGCACGGTGTGATCCAAGGAGCTTTTGGATCAAGCTTGGACCAAGTCAAGAAGATGAGAAGCCTTCAAGTGAAGACTTCAAGAAGATGAAGACTTGTGTCTAGGTATAAGATTTTATTTTTGTTTTAGATAAAATGTAAAGGATAGATAGTTGGTGGATTGCTCAAGTACATTTACACACACACACACACACTCTTGATTTAGTTTGTTTTAGAAAAGAATTTTAACCAAAATCCAAACATGTATTCAAGTGAAGATTTCAAGTGTTTTGTTGATTTTGATTTTCATGTTTACATATCTTTTGACCAAAATCAAGTTTAGAGCTTAATGTCAAAAACTTAGATATTTCATCTTATTTGTGTAGTGGATCATATCCATGCACACTATGCTTTAAAAGTATATCTTATTTTTGTATTTGATGAAGATTTGGAAAAACATGTTTTGGGAAAATATTGTTTTGGTAAAATACAGTTTTTATCATGAGCCAAATATTTTCAAGTTACAAAAATAGTCCAATCTTTTATAACATGCCTTGATTTTGTGCAAGCATGTTTGTATATCAAAGTATATTGGTTAAACTATTTTTGTAGATTTTTAAGTATTTTATGGGATTTTATTTGAGCCAAAAAGACTAACTTTTTAATCCCAGAAAATTGTTTCAGGCTTCGTATAAGTCGACTAGTGACCTTTAATAGTCGACTAATACAGGAGTCGGCCGACCGGACCGGTCGACCGACGTGCACAAACGTGCACGCCTTTGTGTACTGGAGGACGGCCGACCGTGCCGGTCGACCGCTCCAGAGAGCAGAGCTCTCTGGAAAGTTCGGCCGACCGCACGGGTCGACCGACAGAGAGTTAGACTCTCAGCTCCAGTGGGTCGGTCGACCCTGGCGGTCGACCGTGGCTCCAACGGTCAGAAATCCGACCGTTGGCGGTCGATCGGCAGCTCTGACAGACCCCAACGGCTAGTTTTCTGGCAGCCTATAAATTGGGGGTCTTGTCATTGTTTTTGAGCCAAGATTTTCAAATGGGTTTTCACCAGTTTTTCCTGAACTATTTAGAGGTTTTCCTCCACTTGATTTAGAGCGAATATTTCCAATCAAAAGGAGAGATTTATCAAGAGTGTTTAAAAGAGATTCCATGAGTTTTCCTCCACCATCTCTTTCCTTGTTTTTTCACACCAACAGTTGAGCATCCATTGAGCTATTCATCTTATAGGAGTGTTGTAGTGAGAGCTTTTGTTGGTGATCAAAGTGTTTAGATCACCAAGAGATCATTCCTTGTATTTTGAGGAGGCGGATGTGTGTGTCCGCGTTGTTTTGAGTTCGGGTGCGGACTCGGTGGTTTGAGGTGCGGCCTCGGCGAGCTAGTGAGCTTGCGTGTGTACGGGACTAGGGAGTCCGAGGGCTTGTAGGTGTTGCGGCGCCGAGGAGAGATCCATTGGGATCTTGCATAGTAGAAATCCTTCGTGTATCGAAGGCGGGGATGTAGAGCAAGTGTGCTCGAATCTCGAAACATACCCTTGTGTTTGCGATTGCTCACTCTCTCTCTCTCTTTGTCTCTTTTATATCTTGCATACTATTATTGTGCTTTCATTTACATGCTTGATATACATTGTGCTTAAATTGATATACTTGCTTGGGTTTGTTTGCTAACACTTGTATTCAACCAAGAGAGTTAACGCGGCACCTCAACCCATTCAAGGGGAATCTAGAGGAGTTTGTCCAGAGCCCTTCATGGGGAATTCGGCAACACTCTTGTGTTATACATAGTGTTTAGTGTAAAAGTTTAATTAGGTCATAATTGTTTTTAGCTTCCGCATTATTTGCATCATTCGGCATTAAGTGACCATTAGATTAGCCTTCACCTATTCACCCCCCCTCTAGGTGAACCCTTCAAAGAGAAAATTTAAATATCAAAAGGAGAGTTTATCAAGGGTGTTTTCAAAAGAGATTTCTTGAGTTTTTCACCACCAATTCAATTCTAGTTTTTCACACACATACTTGACCTTTCCATTACTAAATCATTCCTATAGGAGAGTTGTTGTGAGAGTATTTTGAGATGATTAAAGTGTTGTGATCACTAAAGTGCTCATCTTTGTATTTTGAGGAGGCGGACTTGCGGTTCGCATTGTTTTGGATTCTAGTGAGAACTTGGTGTAGAGGTGCAACCTCGGCAAGCTAGTGTGTTTGCGTGTGTTGTTCTTGCGGGAACAAGAGAAGGACTAGAGAGTCCAAAGAAGTTCTAATGTGCACTCGCTTGTAGGTGTTGCGGCACCGAGTAATCCGGTGGGATCGTTTTATAGTGAAAATCCTTCATAGTGTTGAAGGCGGGGACGTAGAACAAGTGTGCTCAAACCTCGAAATAAATTTTCCGTATTTGCGATTGCTCTCTCTATCTCTCACTTGTCTTTATATCTTGCTTATGCTTATTGCTTATATCTTTACTTGCTTGATATATTTGTGCATATATTGTTATATGCTTGAGGATTGTTTGCTCACACTTGTTATTCAACCAAGAGAGCCAAAGTGGCACCTCAACTCTTATCTAGAGGAATCTTGAGGAGATTGTCCAGAGCCCTTCACGAGGAATTTGGCTACACTCTTAGGTCATACTTGGTGTGTTGTACTTAAGAATTTTTAGTTTGCATAAATAGTTTTTATTCCACATTAATTCATCATTAGATTAGCTAGTCACCTATTCACCCCCCTTTAGGTGATTTCAGAACCAAACACATTGATGTGCAGTACCACTTCATCCGCAAGATGTTGTAGGATGGTCTGTTCTTACTGATGAAGATACACACGAGTTAAAATCCAGTAGACATGTTGACTAAGGTGGTCGCGGTGGAGAATATGAAAAGTTATTCAACTTTGTGGGTCTTCAAGGCTGAGGATCTGAGTTTAAGTCGCTCAGAGTCACTATTAGTCGGGACCGAGAGGAGATCAAAAAAGAAAATGGGATGTTGCTGCTGCGTCGACTCAGTCTCCAAGTGGGAGATTGTTGGAGTTGTGGAGCTTGATTGTCGACCTTGATAGAGGAGAGCCCTCGGAGAAGTACTTCACTAGAAGGACGGAAAGTCTATCCTCAGTGACTCAGAGGCGAAGCCTCAGGAAGAGTCTCCTGAGGACTGGATCACCTTGTTAACTCTCTGAGTAACGGCGTACTACAGGCGATGGTTGGCGAGCTTGGAGTTTCAGATGATGTCATGTTCAAGTGCTCTGAGGATCACTCGAAGTCTCGAGAGGAGCACTCCAAGCGATAGAGCAGAGGAACATCCCCAAGGCGTGGCGAATGTGGTCTAGCCTAGAAGCTTCGCGATACAAAAAACTCAAGTCACATGTCATGGACAATTTAGAAATTTCACAATTTGTAACCCTAGTTTTCACTATAAAAAAGATGCACAGTAATTAGGGCTTAGAGAGGAAGCGGTGAGAGCTATTGTAAAAAGGGTTGTGAAGTTTTCTTCTTCTCCTTGTAATCTCTCGATAATAGCGGATTTGTGAGTGACTCTGTGATTTTTTCATGTTTGGGTTTTTCACGTAATTTCTGGTGTTCTATGTGTATTGTCTTGTGATAGATATGTGATCTTGTGCATCGTGTGTTATTTAATTTGTTCTTTTTGATCGTCATCGTGAAAACCCATGCCCCAACAATCAGCTCATCCATATTTCAAACGTGCAACAATTCCTATCTCTATACAGACTGTTACAGAAAATAGCAGGAATCACTCTTGCAATCAAGCACAATCCTCAGCGTTACGAAGAAATCCCAACGTGCAAATCATGCGGTTGTATGAGTCTGTATGACTCACACCAGCTATAACAATTCTTAGGGTATTTATGTACTGAGGGTTGGAAGAGAGAATGGAGGTCATTCCTTACTGTAGCAGAGATTGTAAAAAGAGTTCTAACTCTATAAAGTTCACTATAATCTTTTTGAAAATAGTGAATTCTATCATCCCCCTCCGTGGTTTTTCTCAAATTGAATTTTCACGTAAAATCTTATGTCTTTACTGATTATCTGTGTGAATATCTGAATTACTTTTCATCCCTCGTGGTAAGAAATTAATTGCTCGATCAATCGTGTCGGAAAATCTCCATCGCATCTATGAATATGATCTCTATGAACGCATAGATTCATGGATCTATGAATCTCGATCGATGGTAATTAAATTTATTACCAATATAAAAAAATGACAAAAGACGAGAGAAATTACAAATATAAAAATTAAAACAAGAGGTGGGAGCTGGGCTTAAAGGTTTGCTGCCGCTTTATTAGCAACAAGCAGCGGTGAAGACGGAAGCACTTTGTACTGCGAGATGGACATCAACCCGCGACATTAAACTGGGTCTCCTCCATTTATTTGCTCATAAAAATGGATGGGCGGCTACGATAAACCTTTACACTGAAACATGGTGTAGCATCAACTTTCTAGCCCGGGAGACACAGGCGCATATATGTCATCACGTAAATTAAACTACAGGTGTAGAGCTGAGATTATCTCCACTTATTATTGGGCATTGCTAGCTCTCTGTTTTGGAAAAGCTCACTCTCTTTATTATTTTCTTCTCCCTTCTTCTCCTTTCTTTATTCGGTATACTGTCCTTTTCTCTATTTCTTATTCACAATAATAATAATAATAATTTATTATTATTTATAAATTAGGATAAATTCTAGTTTTCTACTTCTCTCAAGCTCTCGTCTACTAACCTCTGAAAGAACAGAGAGGACGAAAAAAAGGAGAAAATTTGCAGCGCAGAGAGAGAGAGAGAGAGAGGACAGCCTTGGTGGCAGCGAGCGACACTGAGATTCCAGTAGTAGGATTCGAGGTCTTTGTCCTCCATGGCGACCAATAATCATCATCTTCCCAGGTGTCGTTTGGCCCGAGGAGGAGTCGGAGTCGTCAGTGCCGGCGGTGCCTCCAAAGCGCAAGCGGCTCTAGCAAGGATCCTCGCTGTGATCTCCACCACCGTCCCTCCCTCTCTCACTGCTGCTCCTCTCAAGTCAACAGCCGCCTTTGGCAACCACCACCGCGATTCTCAGGCCGCCGGCTTCGATCTGAACCTGAGATTAGGTGTGGAGATCGAGGGAGACGAGAAGAAGGGAGGAGACCAAGATAGTAGTCTCGTTATAGATCCTTTCGCCACCACGGCAGCAGGTTCCGTCGGTTTATCGAACGGTTCGATCTCCCCGGCGGAGTCCGTCGCCGGTGACGCCCGCACCACAACGGAAAGGAGCTCCGAGGGTGAATGCGATCTACCAGAGAAACAGGAAGAAGTAGTTGGAAAGAGTGATGATGATGATGATGAATATTCAGAAGATGAGGAGGGAAAGGAAGAAATAATATCTGAAATGAGCAATAATGATAATATTGTTGTTGCTGTTGGACGTGGTGAAATAAGCAAAAGCAGAGAAAATGGGAGCAAGAGAGAAGAAGGTAATTATCTCGATCTTCTTCTTGAAGCGGTTCAACATGAACTAGTAGTGGCACCGGCGGAGAAAGCAGAGATCAAGACCGAAACGATGACAACGAAAGAGAAGGCATCAGTGGGCACTAATTATGATAACAATTCTCCTCCTCCTCCTCCCAGTAAGAAGAGAGTCCGGTCGTCGTTGAAGTGGACGGCAGCGGTTGATTTCTTCGAGGAGGAGGAGGCTGCGCCGCTGGTCCGATCAAAGCGTGGGAGGAACCAGACGCTGCCCTCGAGGTACAGGGACTCCGTTCTCGAACCCTGGGCGAAGCCGCCCACGGTCAACCGCCATGCCACCGCCAGGACCAGGACTAGGACCACGACCACCAAAACTCCCCCACCACCGCCGCGGTAACCTTACCCCATCCTCCCCTTCCATCGAATCCAATCCCGTCCTGCTGCCTGCTTTCCCCCGCACCAGCTTGACAGGAGTCTAGTACAAGTTACCACTCACCGAACCGCTCTTCGTTAATTAGTCTCCTCTACTTTTTCTTTTTTATTTTTCCTTGTTTTATTTATGTTATCGATAGCTGTAGACTTTAGTTTGTGGTGACAAGCCAACCCCATTGCTTCAGAGACTGCGGGGTTCTAATATAATCTGAGTCCTAGAAAATTAATGACCACGTTTTCATTGCCCTCTTTTGTCTCTAAATTAATTCTTTGAGTATATTAGTTGTTGGTGTCTCTTCATTGTTTTAATTTTTTTTTTTTTTGATATATAAATAAATAATTGGGTTTCCTACTATGATCACTCAATTTTAGCATTTATTCTCCGGAGGAATTTTACTTGAATTTGAACAACGTGAGAGTGCATAGAGTTGATTAATCTTCTTTCCTGCACCATTTGTTCTGTAGGATTGGAGTGCGGTCTTTAGTAATCTTCCCTTGTTCCTCAAATCAGAAATTAACAACAAAAAAAGTAACTCCTTTGAAATTTATTAAAACCTTAGCTGCGAGTTTGACCGCTTGCTAAATATCTCTCCTCTGTCGCACAGAAAAAGTCTATTCCGAGTGGATAACTCTATTTGAAATAATGACCAGGATCTTATCACACATATAATTGATGTGCGATTCCAATTCTGGACCTGGTCCTTCTGCCAAAAGCCTTAAAATAATCAAAGGAGAAGCTCCGCTGAAGAAATTTCTAGTTATAAAACACAATACTCTAATTGACTGCACTCTATATATAATGCATTAAAAAAATTATATATAATTTTATGGGCCTTTTCCCGTTACTGACATTCCCATTGCAAGGCTAATGCGAGATCAACCAGCAGCTGTTAGGTTATGCTGAGCTCATGTTCCCGCCCCTTTTCCAACCACGATAAAAAAAAAAAAGTTACCTTTTGGCCGCAAGAAAAGCAAGACCAAATTTTATTTTGACCATGTTACCAACATGCAAATGTAACCCACCATAGACACTGACATGTCAGTCCACCAGTGAATAGCTGGTGGGCCCAACACGTCATCCTCTGAAAAGCTACACAATCGCCCCAGATCCTAGCGCTGCAATAATGTATGTGCTTCAACTTGAAAGTATCGACCATGCAATATGATATGGCCAAATGAAAATGTCTTTATTGAACTGGTGAAATTTTATTTCAATTGAGACAGATGAAGGAAGCAACAGATCACAGGAATCCTGAGCAACTTAAAAACTGAACTATCAGCAATGCATGTTCTACAAGTTTGAGGCACGACCATCACAATTTTCAGGAAATTTAACCAAAGTAGTAAAAGTTGTGATTCTTTCGGCCCTGTTGCTCCCTTCAGCTTCAATCCGACCATACATTCTACCAGACAAAAATTGCGTCCCTCTGGTCTCAGGAGTCCCTTTGTTTCATCTGATGCGAGTTGTTGAATGCCCTTGTTGGTAAATTTTGACATTATTTTTCAAACATGCAAAACAAAACATTGTGAAAAGACAAATGAATTAGCATGCTACTAACAAATATAAAAGTAAGGAAACAATAAATCTGTAATGATAAATGCAGTCGCGGAATCGCTGCCCTAAAGGATCAAAATCCCACCTCAATGTCTGAGCATTGAACTGGTAGTCATCCCTAGCAATAAAAGACGCCCTGAAATCACCAGCACTTGGCGTAGGACAGTTGACCAGGTCTCTCCTCAGACCAGAAACGATTACCCAGAAAATAAATATAAAGAACAATTTTTTTTAAGACTAAAGTCATTCTCATGAAGAGTAGGATTCAGATTTTTTTAGAGAAAAATAATAAGAATAAATGTTGCGTGTTTTGAGAACTGAGATGGGAGGCTCTATTATAGCCTTAAAGCCCCCAGTTGTTGTAATAACTCCATCGAAAAATTCGATTACAAGAGATAGATATGCTCAACTGACTTTGATCCCGAGACTTGATCTTTATTTGACTTGACCAAAATAACTGAAATGAAAGCTTTTTTTATTTGATTTTAATTCCAAAAAAAAAGTTTGAGTTTCAGGAAAGACAAAATAAAACAATACAATGTAAATAAATCAGAAAACACAAATCAGAAAACATAAAACACGTATAAGGTTTGACAACCTCATATTGTGGATTCAGGACATGTGGACTATACTCGGAATCTTCCTTAGTGAATTTATTGCCATCTGAAAAATATAGTAGACTATGCCTAGAACTAGCCTCTTTTACCAGATATTGATAGAAGATACACCCACTAACTACTCATCTACTAAGCGAGCAGGTTGAGCATACAAGTCATGCTCATAATAATCAACTCATGAGAGTTTCTAGGGGTCATCCTTGTTGGCCCAAAGGCTCTTCACTCTAGTTTTGATAATGATTAACTCATGTAGTTATAGTAATAATGATCTTGTGTTTAATTAATATCAGATATTTTTGATCAAGATCTTAATTGGTGTTTAGCTTCAACAAAGGATTTCAAGTCAAGTTTCGGAGCTAACACGTGTTGATTCAAGAGTTCGCGCATCAAGATTGCAGCAAGTACTTAAGAGGAGTTTAGCTCATTGGATCAAAGTTTGAGCCAAGTCATGAAGAAAAAGAAGACCTTCAAGAGAAGATTTCCAAGGAGACTTGTGTCGGGTTTTGTAAGTGTCAAGATTTTGTTTTTAGATAAAATGTAAAGGATAGATTAGTTGGTAGATTGCTTAAGTTCATATACACTCACACACACAAGATTTATATGTGTTTTCATAAAAGAATTTTCGTTTTGAAAAAAACCGGTTTGGTTTTTCAAACTTCAAAATATACATGTGTTTTATCAAAACTTATTTTAAGTTTAATGTCAAAAACATAGATATTTTATCTTATATGTGTAGTGGATCATATCCATACACACTAAGCTTCAAAAGTGTTTAGAATATCTTGTTTTTGTATTTGAAGAAGTTTTGAAAAAATCGATTTTGAAAAATACAGGTTTTTGTTTTAGGCAAAACTTCTATATTACAAAATAGTTCAAAATGTTTGTAACATCTCTTGTTTTTTACTCAAACATGTTTGTATATCAAAGCATATCAATGAACTTATTTTTATGAAATTTATGAGAATTTATGGGATTTTATTGAAGAAAAAAAGACCGAGTTTTTAATCTCTAAATTGTTGGACTGGCCTTCTGCTGGTCGACCGGACGGTCGACTGCGCCGGTCGACCGATGTGCACAAACGTGCACAGCAAAGGCCGGTCGACCGACAGAGAGTCTCTGGTCTCTGTAAATGGCCCCGGTCGATCGGGCTGTCGACCGCTAGGTCATAACCTAGTTTACGGTCGACCGGCATGTCGACTGGATTTTTCAACTGTTGGAAATCCGACCGTTGGCGGTCGACCGACAACATAAAAGTCTGCTGAGTTGTCCTTAACGGCTAGTTTTTGGAGGCCTATTTATTGGGGACCACTTGGGGTATTTTCTACAAGATTTTAAGTGGGCTTTCAAGATAATTTTTCTTATACTTCTAAGTATTTATCTCCACTTATTTTAAAGCCAAATACTTTCATATCAAAAGGAGAGTTTTCAAGAGTGTTTTTTAAAGAGATTTTTTGAGTTTTTTACCACCAAATCAATCCTTATTTTTCTCATACATACTTGAGCTATCCATTGCTATATCTATCCTATAGGAGAGTTGTTATGAGAGTGATTTTAGGTGATCAAAGTGTTTAGAACACCAAAGTGTTTCATCTTGTATTTGAGGAGGTAAACTTGCGAGTTCGTGTTGTTTCGGGTTCTAGTGAGAGTTCAGTGTAGAGGTGCTGTCTCGGCAAGCCTAGTGTGCTTGCGTGTGTTTGTTCTTGCGGGAACAAGTGAGGGGACTAGTGAGTCCAAGAGTTCTAGTGTGAACTCCTTATAGGTGTTGCGGTACCGAGTGATCCGGTGGAATCGATTCTAGTGGAAATCCTTCATAGTGTTGAAGGTGGGGACGTAGAGCAAAGGTGCTCGATCCTCGAAACAAATCTCCCGTATTTGCGATTGCTCTCTCTATCTCTCACTTGTGTTTATATCTTGCATGCTCTTATTGTTCATATTCATTACTTGCTTGATATACTTGTGCCTTTATTGATATATATGCTTAGGGATGGTTTGCTCACACTTGTATTCAACCAAGAGAGCCATAGTGGCACCTCAACTCTTATCTAGAGGAATCTTGAGGAGATAGTCCAGAGCCCTTCACCAGAAATTCGGCTACACTCTTAGGTTATATCTTGTGTGTTTAGCATAATAGTTTTAATTTGCTTAAATAGTTTTTTTATTCTGCATTAATTCATAATTAGATTAACTAGTCACCTATTCACCTCGCCTCTAGGTGATTTCAATTGATATCAGAGCTTGGTGCTCTTGATTTAGGTCTAACAACCTAGAGTTAAAGATCCTTATTTTTGGCTAATCACAATATTTACACACACACATGGATTTCATGTCACCTCTCATGTTTGATATTCTTATCATCTAAACTTAGAAGGTTAAGATTTCAATGTACCTCAAAGCTCTAGGTATTCATGTTTATTCACTATTAAAGATTCATATTGTTTAAATGGCAAACATCTAGTAGAGGCTAATGCAAAAGCCATCTATGCTTTAAAGTCAACCCTAAATGATGAATATTCATCTAGGGTTTCTAACTTTGATTCGGCTTTTATAGTATGGAACACTATAGTCTCGCTTGACGAACAAAAGCAATACTATGCGGGGAGTGACTCGGATGATGGAAGTGATGCTTCCAACTTATGCTACATGGTCCAAGGGGATAACCCCCTTGAGGTAAATTCTGAATCCGAGCTTGATGAGGATGTTGACATGTCTTATGAAGAACTTGCATCCTTTTGTCAATAACTTCTTGAAAAATTAGACTTGCTTAAAAAGAATAATAAGAAATTGAAAAATAAATTTGATTCCATGTTAAAGAAAAAGATTCCTTTCAAAGTAAATTGGAATGCATTTCAAAAGAAAAAGAACAAAGAATAATATTTTCTTGACTTCTAAATTAAATGATCTTTGTGAAGGAAATACTTCTTTGAAAAATAAAATTATTTTGGTGAAAAAAGAAAAGGAAATTATTTTGGAAGAAAGCAACTCTTTGAAAAGAAAATTTGTTTCAAAAGAGAAGGAAAATATTTCTAAAAAGAAAAGAAGTGTTGATTCTCATTCTCACCATACTTTTCATGCTACTATTGATAAAAATGAGATTCAATTTTTAAAAATAGAATAGATTGTTTGAGCTCAACTTTGAGCAATTGTGCATTTAATCATAATAAATTGGAAACCTTATTTCAAAAGAAACAAACTCTACATGTACGTGCGCATCATCCACGGCACACATATGCACACTGTGCTCATTATGATCACACTCATTCTCATGTGCATACTAGATTTTGCTATGATAGAATAAATTCTATTAATTTTGCCAATAAAAATGTTTGGGTTTCAAATAATACTAACCCCCATGGACCCAAAAAGAAAATGGGTACCAAAATCTCCACACCTTGTGTTTGATGTATTGTGGGCTCTCACATGACGTGAGAGATTTGGTGCCTTGGTGGTAGATGCATGGGCTAGATGGACATACAAAATTGATGCACTGCTATCAAGAAAGTTTGGTAGGAGGACCACCATGGTATGGAGATATAGAGATGTGTCCTAATAGTTTTGGCAATTATCTCTAACTCCTTATTTGTTTACATGCTTTTACATCAATAATTTTTTGCATGTTTTTATGATCATGTTTTTGGTTTGTACTTCATGAAGAGAATACTTGTTTAAATGTAATTTTCATTAAAATTTGTGTCTATACTTATACAAGTAGTGAGTAACATTTGATTCTTATGTATTTGTACTTCATTAATCTTTTGTACTCATTACATGTACATATATAACCTAGTTTTGATGATTCTTTCATTTATACATGTTTTTCCCTATTCTTATATATGTTTGCTTCATGTATATGTAATTTTTGTTCGAAACTAATAAATATACATGATACCCTTGAGTCTCTTGCCTTCATGCAAATTACATGATGGACTCTTTTGTGTTGGCCCAAAGGCCTATCACCCTAGTTTTGATGATGATCAACTCATGAAGTTATGTTTACTAATGATCTTGTGTTTAATTAGTGACAGATTCATTATCAAGATCTTAGTAGGTGCATAGCTCAACAAAGGATAAAATGTCAAGATTTGGAGCTAGCACGGTGTGATCCAAGGAGTTTTTGGATCAAGCTTGGACCAAGTCAAGAAGATGAGAAGCCTTCAAGGGAAGACTTAAAGAAGATGAAGACTTGTGTCTAGGTATAATATTTTGTTTTTGTTTTAGATAAAATGTAAAGGATAGAGTAGTTGGTGGATTGCTCAAGTACACATACACACACACTCTTGATAGAATTGTTTTCATAAAAGATTTTTTAGTTTAGAAAAGATTTTTCTTTGTGACAAAATACTATTTGGATTTTGGTTTTCATGTTTACATATCTTTTGACCAAAATCAAGTTTAGAGCTTAATGCCAAAAACATAGATATTTCATCTTGATTGTGTAGTGGATCATATCCATACACACTATGTTTCAAAAGTATATCTTGTTTTTGTATTTGATGAAGATTTGGAAAAACATGTTTTGGAAAATATTGTTTTGGAAAAACAGTTTTTATCATGAGCCAAATATTTTCAACTTACAAAAATAGTCCAATCTTTTATAACATGCCTTGATTTTGTACAAGCATGTTTGTTTATCAAAGTATATTGGTTAAACTATTTTTGTAGATTTTTAAGTATTTTATGGGATTTTATTTAAGCCAAAAGATCAACTTTTTAATCCCAGAAAACTGTTTCAGGCTTCGGATAAGTCGACTAATATTCTTTATAAGTCGACTAATATTCTTTATAAGTCGACTAATCCTGGAGTCGGCCGACCGGACCGGTCGACCGACGTGCACAAACGTGCACGCCTTTGTGTACTGGAGGACGGCCGACCGTGCCGGTCGACCGCTCCAGAGAGCAGAGCTCTCTGGAAAGTTCGGCCGACCGCACGGGTCGACCGACAGAGAGTTGGACTCTCAGCTCCAGTGGGTCGGTCGACCCTGGCGGTCGACCTTGGCTCCAACGGTCAGAAATCCGACCGTTGGCGGTTGACCGCACCGGTCGACCGGCAGTTCTGACAAAGCCCCAACGGCTAGTTTTTGACAGCCTATATATTTGGGGGTTTGTGGACTGTTTTGCAACAAGATTTTGGAGACTCTTAGAGCCAGTTTTTCCCATTCATTCCAGAGGTTTTTCTCCACAAAATTAGAGCAAATATTTCCAATTAAAAGGAGAGTTTTTCAAGAGTGTTTAAAAGAAATTTCTTGAGTTTTTCACCAAAGATTCTTTCCTTGTTTTTCTCACACCACACTTGAGCTATCCATTGATTATTCATCCTATAGGTGTGTTGTAGTGAGAGTGCTTTAGGTGATCAAAGTGTTGTGATCACCAAAGATCTTTTCTTTATTCTTTGAGGAGACGGGCAAGTGTGCTCGTGATTGTTTGGGTCCTAGTGAGGACTTGGTGTTTTCGGGTTCGGGTGCGAACTCGTGATTGAGGTGCGGCCTCGGCGAGCCGGTGGGCT
Organism: Agave tequilana; assembly: GCA_038442645.1. Taxonomy (NCBI): domain Eukaryota; kingdom Viridiplantae; phylum Streptophyta; class Magnoliopsida; order Asparagales; family Asparagaceae; genus Agave; species Agave tequilana. The sequence goes on from JAVJIF010001407.1 coordinate 142,299, forward strand.
TGCGATGTGTACGGGACTAGAGAGTCCGAGGGCTTGTAGGTGTTGCGGCACCGAGGAGAGATCCAGTGGGATCTTGCATAGTGGAAATCCTTCGTGTGTCGAAGGCGGGGATGTAGAGCAAGTGTGCTCGAACCTCGAAACAAACCCTTTGTGTTTGCGATTGCTCTCTCTCTTTGTCTCTTGTTTATATCTTGCATTCAATTATTGTCTATCTTTATATGCTTGATATATTCATTTGTGCTTAATTGATATACTTGCGTGGGATTGTTTGCTAACACTTGTATTCAACCAAGAGAGCCAACGCGGCACCTCAACCCATTCAAGGGGAATCTAGAGGAGTTTGTCCAGAGCCCTTCACGGGGAATTCGACAACACTCTTGTGTTATACATAGTGTTTAGTGTAAAAGTTTAATTAGGTCATAATTGTTCTTAGCTTCCGCATTATTTGCATCATTCATCATTAAGTGACCTTTAGATTAGCCTTCACCTATTCACCCCCCCTCTAGGTGAACCTTACAATTGGTATCAGAGCTTGGTACTCTGATTTGGTCTAACAACCTAGAGTAAAAGATCCTCATTTTTAGGCTAATCACAATATTTTTGTACACACACCATGGACTTCATGTCACCACCTATGTTTGACATTGTTAACATCCATATATGGAAGGTGAAGATGTCCTTGTACCTCAAAGCCTTAGGATTTCATGTCTATCTTGCCACCACTAATAATGCATATTGTTTAAATGGTAAGAATAGTGAGGCTAATACAAAAGCCCTACATGCTTTAAGATCTACCCTAAATGATGTTTATTTATCTAGGGTTGCTAATCTTGATTTGGCTTTTGTAGTTTGGAATACCTTGATCTCCCTTGGCGAGAATGAACAATACTATGCGGGGAGCGATTCGGACGTTGGAAGCGACATCTCCAATGTGTGCTACATGGTCCAAGGGGATAACCCCCTTGAGGTAACTTCCGAATCCGAGGATGAGGATAATAACATGTCATATGAAACGTTTTCTACATTTTGTCAATTATTGCTTGAAAAATATGACATGATTAAGAAAGATAATAAAAATTTGAAAAAGAAACTTGATTGCATGCATATAGAACAAGATTCATTTAAATCTAACATCGCATGCTTAGAAAAAGAGAATGAGGTTTTGAAAAATGAAAATGTTTCCCTTATGACTAAATTAAATGATTTGTGTGAAGGGAACACTATTTTGAAAGATAAAATTATTTTGGTGGAAACTCAAAAAGAAATTGTTTTAAATGAAAACAATTCTTTAAAAAGAAAGATTTGTGAAAAAGAAAAAGAATTTGTTTCGAAAAAGAAAAAGAAAAATGATCCTTTATCTCATCATGCTTTACATACCACCACTAATGAGATAAAAGTTTTGAAAAATAAAATGGATTGTTTGAGTTCAACTTTGAACTCTTGTGCATTTAACCATACTAGGTTGGAGTCCTTGTTTGCAAAGAAACAATCTCCTCATATTCATGCACATCACTCTCATCATGCATTTGCTTATGTTGCACAACACGATCACATACATTCACATAAGCATCCTAAGGTGTACAAATGTACACATTGTGGCCGCAAAGGTCATTTAGCAAAATATTGTTATGATAGATTAGATCATTTTAATTTTGCTAAGAATAAGAATGTTTGGGTTCCTTACAAGACTAACCCCAAAGGACCCAAGAAAATATGGGTACCAAAACCCCCACCATTTGTTTTTGATGTAGGTGAGGGCTCTCACAAAACGTGAGAGATTTGGTGCCTTGGTGGTGGTTGCATGGACTTGATGGACATACTTTTGATGCACCGCTATCAAGGAGGTTTGGTGGGACGACCACCATGTTTGGAGCTTTGGAGTTGGTAACAATCTCTAAACTCTTATTTTATTTATGTACATGCTTATTCATTTGTGAAATCATATAGCATGTTCATGTTTTAGGTTTTGTGCTTCATGTGGTAAAATCTTGTTTAGATGTAGTATTTGTCAAAACTTGGATTTATACATGTACAAGTAGTGAGCCACATTTGATTCATATACGTTTGCACTTCATTGTTCACTTGTACTCACTATATGCACATGTATAACCTAGTTTTGATGATTCTTCTATTTATACATGTTTTGTCAATTTTTATGCTTTACTTCATGTATATGTATTTTTAATTCAAATCTAATAAATATACATGTATACCCGTGAGTCTCTTGCCTTCATGCAAATACATTTGATAGACTCTTTTATGTTTGGGATATGTATGTGTATTGTTAGTTTTGGATAAATCATACATATACCATGAAGATTAGTGTTTTAATGAAAAAATTTTTATGATCGCTTTGAGCTTCAATGTCTATTTTCATGAAAATGCTATTTACATGACTTTTGAACACTCACACTTTATTTCTTTTGTCATGACTTTGATTCATGAACATTTTTTGAGCTTCATAGATCGAGTGTCAATTCTTGTATTTGGTATGATTCATGGAATACATATGCTTTGATTTCATGTTTTGAAGAATCTTTAACTAGTTTTTCAAAATTATTTTAACTAGTTATTGTTCTTCATTTGGTAGTGATTTTCATTGCTAAAATATTTTCAAATCTATTTTTTAAAACCCTTACCATCAATGGGAGGATGGATGGGCGATTATGCCTTGTATGCTTTATTGAAAATCTTTTACCTTGTGCATATCAAGGGATGGTAGGTTATGAGATATACACTTGATCTTATTGTTATATCAATTGGTATCATTGAATTCTTTCAATTGGTATCTAAATTGATAATTTTTGTATATACTCATATTTTGTTTCCTTAAATATGTATGTATCAAATTCAATTGGTATAATTTTTCATACATATATATGATTTTCATGTGCTTAACTTTCAATTGGTTCACATTTTTAAAGCACAAAGTTTATGATGAAAAATAAAAATTTTTTTACTATTGGTATCAAAATGCTTCAACTTCATATTTGTTAAATTTCAATTGGTATCAATATGTTTTTTACAAAAATGATTACCTTCAATTTGGTATCTTAAAATTTGTTTGTTTTACAAAAGCTCTGATACCTTTAAAATTTTGTTTAAGAAAAATTTAAAAAAAAAATTTGTTGATTTGTATTACCCCTCTTGATCTCTTTGTTTATGACAAAAAGGGGGAAGAAAAATTTGTTTGCTTTGATTTTACTTTGAACCCTTTGTTGATGAGTGACAAAAAGGGGGAGAAGTATTTGAGTTTATATGCATGTTTTCATTGCTTAAGGGGGAGAAGTATTTGTCTTCCTTGTTATTTATGCATATATATTTTTGTATTGCAAATAGGAGAAAAAGATTTTGATTTATGCTTGTTGCATGTTTTATCTCCATACTTGCATACATATTTATGAGCTTCATTGCATATATTTATTATTTTGTGTTATGCATGAGTTAAGGGGGAGCTTCTTTGAAGCTTTACTTTAATCCATGCATATATAACTCCATGAGTTTTGTCATCATCAAAAAGGGGGAGATTGTTGGCCCAAAGGCCTATCACCCTAGTTTTGATGATGATCAACTCATGAAGTTATGTTTACTAATGATCTTGTGTTTAATTAGTGACAGATTCATTATCAAGATCTTAGTAGGTGCATAGCTCAACAAAGGATAAAATGTCAAGATTTGGAGCTAGCACGGTATGATCCAAGGAGTTTTTGGATCAAGCTTGGACCAAGTCAAGAAGATGAGAAGCCTTCAAGAGAAGCCTTCAAGAAGATGAAGACTTGTGTCTAAGTATAAAATTTTGTTTTTGTTTTAGATAAAATGTAAAGGATAGAGTAGTTGGTGGATTGCTCAAGTACACATACACACACACTCTTGATAGAATTGTTTTCATAAAAGATTTTTTAGTTTAGAAAAGATTTTTCTTTGTGACAAAATACTATTTGGATTTTGGTTTTCATGTTTACATATCTTTTGACCAAAATCAAGTTTAGAGCTTAATGCCAAAAACATAGATATTTCATCTTGATTGTGTAGTGGATCATATCCATACACACTATGCTTCAAAAGTATATCTTGTTTTTGTATTTGATGAAGATTTGGAAAAACATGTTTTGAAAAAAATATTGTTTTGGAAAAACAGTTTTTATCATGAGCTAAATATTTCCAACTTACAAAAATAGTCCAATCTTTTATAACATGCCTTGATTTTGTGCAAGCATGTTTGTTTATCAAAGTATATTGGTTAAACTATTTTTGTAGATTTTTAAGTATTTTATGGGATTTTATTTAAGCCAAAAAGACCAACTTTTTAATCCCAGAAAACTGTTTCAGGCTTCGGATAAGTCGACTAATATCCTTTATAAGTCGACTAATCCTGGAGTCGGTCGACCGGACCAGTCGACCGACATGCACAAACGTGCACGCCTTTGTGTACTGGAGGACGGCCGACCGTGCCGGTCGACCGCTCCAGAGAGCAGAGCTCTCTGGAAAGTTCGGCCGACCGCACGGGTCGACCGACAGAGAGTTGGACTCTCAGCTCCAGTGGGTCGGTCGACCCTGGCGGTCGACCGTGGCTCCAACGGTCAGAAATCCGACCGTTGGCGGTCGACCGCACCGGTCGACCGGCAGTTCTGACAAAGCCCCAACGGCTAGTTTTTGACAGCCTATATATTTGGTGAAATCACCTAGAGGAGGGGGTGAATACGTGATAATGCTAATCAATGCCCTATTAAAAAATATGATGCAACAAGTGAATATAGCAATTGAAATGAAGAGGAAGTAAGTAATTGAAGCAAGTAATTGAAATAAAGAAAATAATGCAAGAGATAAGAGCAAGTAAACCAAACGCAAACACCGAGAATTTTTTCGAGGTTCGAGCACCCAACTCTACATCCCCGCCTTCACCCAGAAGGATTTCTAACCACTATAACTTCACAAAGAGTTACAATCACACCGGAGTACCCAACTCCACAATCTCGAACACAAGTACTTCTTGGTGATCAAAAGACCACAAACTCTCTTTTGCAAAAGCCTCTTTCCCTTACAAGAACCCTGTAGAACAATGGTTAGAATTGAAGCTCAAATATTGTAAGTAGAAAAAGAAAATGAAATTAAGAGAGTTTATAAAATAAAACTTCAGCGATGAGAGATTCTTTAGCACAAAAACCAAGGACCAAACTCTTTTGAAAGCCTTTGAAAACTTTGAATATTTTTGCCAATGCTTGTTGTGAAAACCTCTACCCTAATGACCCCTTTATATAGGATTTAGGAAGAGTAAACATAGAAAAGTTTTACCTGAATATAAGAGGAAGAAATTGACCCTCTAAAACAGCTAACCACGTTTTATTTGAACTTAAAACACATTTTGAAAACATGTTAAAAATCAGCCTCCAGAAAATCAGCCATTACTGCCAATCTGGCAGATTGGTCAACTTTGAGCATATTTTTTAGGCTGCAAACGTTTGAATTCAGAATAAGGTATATAGGAATAATTTATATATCTTTAAGTCTTCTTTTTAATGCAACTGAAATTAACTCAATATCAGTTTGGATGAGAAAGTTATCAATAAAACACTGACAGGTGTCAAAACAGAAACTGTAAGCTGTTTTCAGAACAAGAACAGAGTTCAACCAAATATTTGACATCTTTAAAATTTGAATCTGAAAATGATTATTGAATAAGAAATTTAAATCTAAAGTTATCTTTGAAATTCAAGTTGAATCATATTATTTGAATATAATAATAAAAAGTTATGATAAGAAAAGTAAAAAGGTGTCAAGCAAATCAGCAGAACTAAAACTGGTTCAAATCCAAAACCCGATATATGTACTTGAAATCTAAAACCAATTCAATCAAAAATCAAACGTATTGAATTTGTGTGTGTGTGTATTTGAGCTTCAACCTATCAACTATTCTTTAACAAAACTATAAAACTAAACACAAAACTAATGAAGTCTCTTGAGCCAAACTAAAGTCTTGAGCCATGCAATGACATGCTAAAGCCTTCTCTTCTATGATCATTCCTTCTTGCGCCATTTGCCCTATTAGCATCATAAACCTTGCAAACCTTGCAATAGCTAAGTAATGGCCATCATGAATGGTACTAACCTGAAACTCATCTTGAACAAACTTATTAGTACCAATATAGCTCTTAAGTGTTTTGTTATCATCAAAACTCTAAACAAATGGAGAGTGTAATCTCTTGGGCCAACAATCTCCCCCTTTTTGATGATGACAAAACAATTAGGCTATATTAACAAAATATAAAAGAGAGGTGAAAACTCCCTCTCAAATGATACTCTATTTTATTAAGTATAAAATATGAAAACATATACATATATGAATATGTATAAAACATGAAACCTACATATACATGTATGAGATAAACAATGTACAAAATATGAAACCAAAATATGAAATCATCAATACTTCTCCCCCTTTTTGTCACACATCAAAAAGAGTTAGGAAACAATCAATAAATAATGATAATGCATAGATATACATAAAACAAGCTTTTAATACCAAAATAAATCTTTACATAAACATGTTCTGAAATAATGCTCTTAAAACCAATAAAAAACCAAACTAACCAAACTATGTTCTTATAACAAACACTCTTGATACTAATATTTGATACCAATATAAAAACATGCATAGCAAGAATATGCATATAAACTCAAATACTTCTCCCCCTTTTTATCAATCATCAACAAAGGGGTCTAAGTAAGCAATAAAACATATTCTTCTAACATGATACCAATTTAAAAAATATCAATATAAGTGAATCATGGTACCAATTGAAAGATAATCAATATATAAAAATTCTTGTTATTAATAAAACAAAAACAATAAGTAAAGTATAAAAATAACAAAATACTTCTCCCCTTTTTTGTCAATAAACAATTAAAAATCATGCATCTTGATACCAATAGAAAGTAAACAAATAAGCATCTTGATATCAATTGTAAGTATTTTTCATATGATACCAAATTAAAATCTATATTAATTTTCCTTTAAATCATTTTTCATCATAAAGTATGGGAGTGGAAAACAAAGGTAAACCAAATATCAATTGAGAGATAAAATACGAATTTTCTCCCCCTTTATGAAATACCAATTAAAATGATGCATAAGCTTGTATTAGGGTACCAATTGAAAACTAATCAATTTAAATATGATATTCATTAAAAATCAAGTTTGGCAAAACTAAAATTTGTGATATTATTGAGCACAAATTAAACATATATGAGTATACAAAAAGAATGTCAATATTGATACCAATTGATACGATCCAATGATACCAATTGAAACATTAATAAGATCAAGTGTATACCTCATATAACCTACCACCCATTTCATGCACATGTTTTAAAATGATTTTCAATAATAACATACAAGGCATGGTCGCCCAACCAACCGCCCTTAGATGGTAGGGGTTTTCAAAAGATAGATTTGAAAATATAATTTGTTTGAAAATCTCTACTAAAGTGAAGAATACGAACTAGTTAGGGATAAATATGAAAACTAGTACGAAATCCTTCAAGATAAAACAAAAAGATTTTTCATGAAACATGAAAATCACATAATCACTAAAACACTCAAAGTCCATAAAGCACAATTTATACTCATGAAAACTAGATCATGAGAAAACATCAAATAAGGTGAGTGTACAAGTATTATGTGAAACATATCATCATGAAAAATGAACAATCAAGCTCAATATCAAATTTCTTAAAATATGAAACACACGTGAATCATGAAATCCATGAAAATCACCTTAAAATATGAAATCACAATCAAACATGAAATCATCACAATGATTTAAACTTCAAGGCATATGTATGTCATGTACAAACTAAAGTATACATACATATCTCAAACATGAAGAGTCCACAAAATAATATGCATGAAGGCACGTGGTTCAAAGATGTATATGTATATATGATAGTTTGGACAAGATGGACATATACATGAAGTTAACCAAAATATGTGAATACAAGTCAAATGCATGAATCATCAAAACTAGACTATACTAGTACATCTAATGAATACAAATGAGCTTTCAAGCACAAACATTATAAAGATATATTTGTAACTCACTAATTGTACAAATATAAATTCTAGTCTTAATGAAAATTATCATTCAAGCAAGTAATCAACACATGAAGTGTAAAACGAGTCAAAGATCAACATGAAAAATACAATCATGATAATCAAAACATAGAGTATAAAAAATAATCACAAAAATCCATAAGATTATGATAAAGACATGTGCATAAGATCTATGATTCACATGATAGCTAAAACATAAAGAGAACACAACATATGAGTCTGTATTAAACATGGGTGTCTCAAAGAACTAATCATGTAAAGCATAATTCTAATAAATATGGAAATTATCATACTAATCATGAAACAATAAAACATGCTATAAATTGATGAACAAGTAAAGCATGCAAAATAAAATGGGAGTTAGAGAATGATACCAAAACCGAAGAAGGTGCATCTCTAGTTCTCCAAAATAAGGTGGTCCTCTCCACCTAATTTCCTTAAGTGTGAAGCATCCAAATGGTTCTCTTTTAAGCTCGGAACGCATCCACCTCAAGGCACCAAAACTCTCACGTAATGCGAGAGCCTCCACCTACATCAAAAATCAAAGAGGTGGATCTTGGTACCCATTTCCTTTTGGGTCCATAGCGGTTAGTATCCTTTCTAACCCAAACAAAATTAGTTGCTAAATTTTCAACATGTAATCTATCATAGCAAAATCTAGCAAGGTGGCCTTTTCGACCACAATGTGTACAAGTGTACACATGAGCATACATGTTATGATTGTGTCCGTGATAAGCATGTGTATGCCGTGTTGGGTGTGCATGCATAGTTGGAACTTGTTTCTTGCGAACCAAGGATTCCAAACGAGTGTGGTTCATGGTACAATGGCTCAAAGTGGAGCCCAAACAATCAACACTTTTCTTCAAATTATTAATATCATTTTCAATGCTAAAAGATAAAGTGGAGCATGCAATGGGTGTGCTAGAAGTAGAAACTACACTAGCATGGCAAACAAGAATATCAATATCATTTTGCAAAGATTTATTTTTATTCAAAACCAAATCCAATTCTTTTGTTATGAAATCAATTTCATTTTTCAAAACAAGGTTATCTTTTAAACATGATCCAACTTAGAAGATAAAACCTTATTGTTTTTCATAACATCATCACAATCATTTTTGCCTTTTAAAACTTCAATTTCATTTAGGGCAAGGTCTAGTTGAGATCTTAGTGAGTCACGTTCACTAGCAATCTCTCCCTTCTCTTGCAAAACAGTTTCAAAAGTAGAGCATAAATCTTTCAATTCTTCTTTTACATTAAGGTGCTTCTTTTTCAAGAGTTTATGTTTTTTTAAAAGTTTTTCAAGCTTAGAGACAAGTTCAACATTTAAGGTTTGAACCTCACCACATCCATAGCAATAAGAATTAGAGCTATCATCTATTTGAGAGTCCGATTTTACCTCATGGGAGTCATTCTCATGGACCATAAAGCAAGGCTCTCCGGATACGTCTCTCCTCGATCTCATTATCTTGTTGATAATCTTTGAAAGCTCGGGAGATGACAACATGCTCCAAACTGCAAAAGCCGAATCATATCGATCAAAAACATGTAAAAGATTTTCATTAAGAGATGCTCTAAGTGCCCTAAGTGCTAATGCATTGGCCTTTTTATGCTTGCTACTATTTGGGAAGGATTCTTGTGTAGAGGCTTGATAAGCTAGATGTCTTAGGCTTTTTAAATGACTACTCATCTTGGCTATCCAAATATCATGTCTAGCAAAGTTAAACATAGGAGGGCTATCCATGAGTGCAAACTATTATGAGTGCAAATGATAATGCAAATGAAGATTAGCAAACCAAGATCTTACTCCTAGGTGGTTAAACCTAAATATCAGGAGCACTAGCTCTGATACCAATTGAAATCACCTAGAGGGGGGTGAATAGGTGATAATGCTAATCAATGCCCTATTAAAAAATATGATGCAACAAGTGAATATAGCAATTGAAATGAAGAGGAAGTAAGTAATTGAAGCAAGTAATTGAAATAAAGAAAATAATGCAAGAGATAAGAGCAAGTAAACCAAACGCAAACACCGAGAATTTTTCCGAGGTTCGAGCACCCAGCTCTACATCCCCGCCTTCACCCAGAAGGATTTCTAACCACTATAACTTCACAAAGAGTTACAATCATACCGGAGTACCCAACTCCACAATCTCGAACACAAGTACTTCTTGGTGATCAAAACACCACAAACTCTCTTTTGCAAAAGCCTCTTTCCCTTACAAGAACCCTGTAGAACAATGGTTAGAATTGAAGCTCAAATATTCTAAGTAGAAAAAGGAAAATGAAATTAAGAGAGTTTAGAAAATAAAACTTCAGCGATGAGAGATTCTTTAGCACAAAAACCAAGGACCAAACTCTTTTGAAAGCCTTTGAAAACTTTGAATATTTTTGCCAATGCTTGTTGTGAAAACCTCTACCCTAATGACCCCTTTATATAGGATTTAGGAAGAGTAAACATAGAAAAGTTTTACCTGAATATAAGAGGAAGAAATTCACCCTCTAAAACAGCTAACCACGTTTTATTTGAACTTAAAACACATTTTGAAAATATGTTAAAAATCAGCCTCCAGAAAATCAGCCATTACTGCCAATCTGGCAGATTGGTCAACTTTGAGCATATTTTTAGGCTGCAAACGTTTGAATTCAGAATAAGGTATATAGGAATAATTTATATATCTTTAAGTCTTCTTTTTAATGCAACTGAAATTAACTCAATATCAGTTTGGATGAGAAAGTTATCAATAAAACACTGACATGTGTCAAAACAGAAACTGTAAGCTGTTTTCAGAACAAGAATAGAGTTCAACCAAATATTTGACATCTTTAAAATTTGAATCTGAAAATGATTATTGAATAAGAAATTTAGATCTAAAGTTATCTTTAAAATTCAAGTTGAATCATATTATTTGAATATAATAATAAAAAGTTATGATAAGAAAAGTAAAAAGGTGTCAAGCAAATCAGCAGAACTAAAACTGGTTCAAATCCAAAACCCGATATATGTACTTGAAATCTAAAACCGATTCAATCAAAAATCAAACGTATTGAATTTGTGTGTGTGTGTATTTGAGCTTCAACCTATCCACTATTCTTTAACAAAACTATAAAACTAAAAACAAAACTAATGAAGTCTCTTGAGCCAAACTAAAGTCTTGAGCCATGCAATGACATGCTAAAGCCTTCTCTTCTATGATCATTCCTTCTTGCGCCATTTGCCCTATTAGCATCATAAACCTTGCAAACCTTGCAATAGCTAAGTAATGGCCATCATGAATGGTACTAACCTGAAACTCATCTTGAACAAACTTATTAGTACCAATATAGCTCTTAAGTGTTTTGTTATCATCAAAACTCTAAACAAATGGAGAGTGTAATCTCTTGGGCCAACATTTGGGGGTTTGTGGACTGTTTTGCAACAAGATTTTGGAGACTCTTAGAGCCAGTTTTTCTCATTCATTCCAGAGGTTTTTCTCCACAAAATTAGAGCAAATATTTCCAATTAAAAGGAGAGTTTATCAAGAGTGTTTAAAAGAAATTTCTTGAGTTTTTCACCAAAGATTCTTTCCTTATTTTTCTCACACCACACTTGAGCTATCCATTGATTATTCATCCTATAGGTGTGTTGTAGTGAGAGTGCTTTAGGTGATCAAAGTGTTGTGATCACCAAAGATCTTTTCTTTATTCTTTGAGGAGACGGACAAGTGTGCTCGTGATTGTTTGGGTCCTAGTGAGGACTTGGTGTTTTCGGGTTCGGGTGCGAACTCGTGATTGAGGTGCGGCCTCGGCGAGCCGGTGGGCTTGCGGTGTGTACGGGACTAGAGAGTCCGAGGGCTTGTAGGTGTTGCGGCACCGAGGAGAGATCCAGTGGGATCTTGCATAGTGGAAATCCTTCGTGTGTCGAAGGCGGGGATGTAGAGCAAGTGTGCTCGAACCTCGAAACAAACCCTTTGTGTTTGCGATTGCTCTCTCTCTCTCTCTCTCTCTCTCTGTCTCTTGTTTATATCTTGCATTCAATTATTGTCTATCTTTATATGCTTGATATATTCATTTGTGCTTAATTGATATACTTGCGTGGGATTGTTTGCTAACACTTGTATTCAACCAAGAGAGCCAACGAGGCACCTCAACCCATTCAAGGGGAATCTAGAGGAGTTTGTCCAGAGCCCTTCACGGGAATTCGGCAACACTCTTGTGTTATACATAGTGTTTAGTGTAAAAGTTTAATTAGGTCATAATTGTTCTTAGCTTCCGCATTATTTGCATCATTCATCATTAAGTGACCTTTAGATTAGCCTTCACCTATTCACCCCCCCTCTAGGTGAACCTTACATTTTGTGTTTACGATATGTATGAATATTGTTAGTTTTGATAAATCATATATATACACCTTGAAGTTTATTTTTAAATGAAAAATGAATTTTCATGATTTTTATATATTTTACATTTTTGAGCATTATTGACTATTTTTCATGATTATGCTAATCACATAACCTTTGTATACTTACTTTATTTTTGTTTACTCATGATTTTATTTCATGAGCACATTTCTGAGCTTTATATATTTCGAGTGTCAACTTTTATGTATTTAGTATAATTCATGAGATATATATGTTTTGTTTTCATGTTTGAAGGATCTTTAACTAGTTTTTTGAAAAATTACTTTAAATTAGTTATTTATTCTTCAATGGGTAGATTTTTCAAATTTTATAAAATATTTTTAAACTCTTATTTTTGAAAACCCTATCAACCAAAGGGTGGATGGATGGGTGACCATACCTTGTATGCTCAAATTAAATATCTTTTATCATGTGCATGAATAGGGTGGATCAGTATAAGTTATACACATGAACTTCATGAAATTCTATTTTTGTATACTCATATATGTTTTCTTATATATATATGCTTCAAATTTCAATAATATCAATTTCATTTGATATTTTCATTTTCATACAAATATATGATTTGATTGTGCTTGATTTACAATATCTTTACATGTTTAAAGCAAATTATGTTTATGCTAAGCTTGACTTAAATCTTGATTTAAATTGGCATCTCAATTGGTATTTTAATGAGCTTATGCATTATTTTTAATTGGTATTTCAATTGATATTAAAATATACTTCATATTTTACTTTTTAATTGATATCAAATTTTATAATATACTTCAATTGGTATCAATATGTTTCGATTTCAATTGGGTTTCGATTTCAATTGGTATCAATAGATTTCAATTGGCATAAAAAATGTTTTACCTTTTATTTCAATTGGTATCAAAATGTTTTTCCTTTTATTTGGTATCAAAATTTACCATATATTTCAATTGATATCAAAATATAAAATATTTTACTTTCATTGGTATCCCAATTTACAAATGTTTCAATTTCAAAAATTTTCAATTTCAATTGGTATCAAAAATCTTGTGATATCTTAATATTTATTTATTTACAAGTGGTATCTTAAAATTTGTTTTATTAATTTAATTATTATCAAAATTTATTTAAAAATCTTTTGATATGTAATGCCCATATGCAAGGGGAGCTTATCATCTCTTCTATATATAGATTCATGTTGGACGTATCTTATATTGAGGAGCTTGACATCTCTTCTTTATGTGGTACACGTGTGTAGGGAGAGCTTAACATCTCCACCTATGCATTGTATATTATGCTTTATGTGGTAGGCTTTTGTCATCCCTTCTTCATATAATGCATGTATGCAGGGGAGCTAACTTAACGTCTTCCTCTTCATGAATGTATATCGTATATATATCCTTATTGTTGATTTATTTTACACCCCTTTGTTGATGATTGGCAAAAAGGGGGAGAATGATTTTGAGTTTAAATATGCATATTTGAGTTTATGCATACATTGAGTTTATTTATGTTTATACAAAAAGGGGAGAAAGATTTTGAGTTTATATATGCATATTTGAGTTTATGCATACATTGAGTTTATTTGTGTTTATACAAAAAGGGGATAAAAGATTTTGAAAGTTTATCCAAAAAGGGGGAGAAGGTTTTTGGGGAGAAGAATTTTTGGTTTATACATGTTTCTCTCACCTTGTTTATGCATATATCTTTGTCTATTTTATACACTTCATTGAATATCTATTTGTTTATTGTTATCCATAAGTTAAGTGGGAGCTTCTATGAAGCTTAACTTTAATCCATGCATATATAACTCTATGAGTTTTGTCATCATCAAAAAAGGGGAGATTGTTGGCCCAAAGACCCTTAACTCTAGTTTTGATGATGATTAATGATAGGTAGTGAAAAATGCATAATTGACATCATATATACCATCGCATTTGCACATTTATTCATATTATAATGCACAATTATTAATATTTCTTTATTTAATATGTGCAGGCCTCAAATTATCAATTTAATAAAGAATAAAGCTAAAAGAGCCCAAAAGCCCAGATCCAAGCCCATGTTTGAAGCCCAGGTGAAGAAGCGCAAATACAAAGATTCAAAATGCAAATACAAGGGCTAAAAGTTGCAAATATCAGAAATTAGGGTTGGATAGACTTCTATCAAACCCTAAACACCTGCGGGATAAAGATAAAAAGCCAAGATAAAGAGGAATTTCGTGGAGAGAGGATTTGAAGAAATCTGGATTAAGAGTAACTTGATTACCAAGTTATCTCGAAAATCCAGATTTAAAGGCCAGGATCTCACTTCTGGAAGCAGGCACCCATTTGGACGGACCAGGAGAGGCCACGCGCCAAAGCGCGTGGCCAGCAGCCACTAAACCGCCGCGGAGGCGCGGCAAAAGCCGCGCATCCGCGGCAGTTTGGATAGATATGGGTACCTGATTTCGTTGGCACTTCTATCCGGACTCCTCTACATTCTGCACTATAAATATCCGTGCATTCGCAACAGGGAGGGGCATGCAGAGACAAATTAGGGTTTTCTTTAGCTATTTTTAAATTTCTGCGAAAGTTGTAATTTTTATTCATGCTCGTTGTGGAGAAGGAGACGATTGTGTAACCTGCAGTTCATCGAAATAAAAGGTCACTCTTTTGTTCTCTGTTTAATTTCTGCACTTTATTTTATTTCTTTTGTCATCTCTCTCGTGTTTTAATCTTCGATCTTTTCTTGTTTTCGTTTTTTCTTTCTTTTGCAATCTTTCTCATAAAAATAAAAAAAAAATAAATATTGAAAAGATAAAAAATAATTATGAAGAACTAATCCTCCTAGTGGTTTGCTGAGATTCTTGAAGCAACCCTAGAAGCAATTAAAACTTGATCCGATTAATGAACATCACTAGAAACCCTAGGTTTAAAAGGCAACTAATTCTAGAAGATTAAAAAATACTTAAAATTCTTAATCTAGGCTACATGATAAAAAGACTTTTCATGACTTCAACTTAAAAACTAGGACAGCATAAATTGAGATTCGTCTTCTATTAGGCTGTACCTAGATGTTAGGAGGAACCATAGTTAGGTTTTTGAGTAATGTAACTTAGTTAGAATCGTGTATTAATTTCTCTTGCTTGATATAATTGCAATAACCTAGGGTGAGTCATATTAATCTTAAGATGAAGATCAAGCTCTTTAATTTGCAATAGGGTTGTGGTAGAAGATCAGCAAAACCACGTTTTTAATCTCATATTTTCATCACAAATCTAATCTTTTTCTTCTTACTTGAAGCATACAAGGGAATCGGCCGAAAAGCTTGCATCGCATCCTTCCCTGAGGATCACGACCTGCTCAAGCCCTTGCTACAGCGGATTCGCATTGAGACTAAGCATATCTGAACTTTATATTTAATCTCAATCAAATTTTGGCGCCGTTGCCGGGGAAGGAACGGCACGATTTCTTTGTTCTAATCATTCTTTCTTTTCTGTTGCAGGTACAGAGAACAGAAAGCAGAAACAGTGCAGCAGAAGACACATATTGCTATCCAGTGCCTCTGCCCTCGAAGGCAGAGCACTTGGACCTACAAGTTTGCCGCGAATCCACGGCAAAAGCCGCGAATCCGCGGCAATTGTAGCTCACTACTAATTCATTTTTCTGCAGGTTGCTCTGCAGTGCAAAAGTATATTTTCTGCTGTGTTATTATCTCTCTGTGATCACACTGCAACTGCTAATAATTAACATTAACCTATTTGTTGAAAAAAATAAAAAAATATTTTTTTAGACTCTTGCATTTTAGGGCACGTGTCTATTTTTATTCTTTAATTCTGTTGAAGAGTGCTGGCGACAAGGTACGTTTGCATAAGCATATAGATTAGGAAGCACTCTTGGTTGTTTACCGCTTTCTTGAGTGATTACTTTTCTACCGCTTTACACGTACACTAATCCATCTTAAGGGCATAACCCATAACAAAGATAAGGTGGGGATTTCATCACCCTTCCTTGGCCCACAAATCATACCAGTCACACTCACAACCCTAACCCTAATTAAAACTTGACTAGACGTTGGCCCTAAGGTAACTCGGACTCAATAGGAGATTGACCGAAGAAGGAAAGTTGTTCGAAATTAACCCTTGCCAAATCGGTGTCTAGCGAAGGGATTGAGGCCGAAAGCCCGAAGAACGGTGGTTATTTAATTAAGGAACGTCTCTGACGGAAAACCTCCCACCGGTCTTGCCCTGAACTGGCCGATTAGCTCGTGGTTGACGTCGACAATAGACCTCCTAAGGACAGTCTAAAGTTAGGAGTCGTCTAGGTCAAGGATAACCCTAGAATAGGATTTTTGTTTGTTTTTCTTTTTCTTTTTGGTTGATTGGGTGAACTTTGGTTGCTAACTGTGCATGCCCGCTTGGTCAAGAGACCCACTTACATCCAGGCTAACTAGAACTAGTTCACCACCCGAGCTCAAGCCCGACTCTCTCATGGCTCAACCGCCATCTCTCCAAGATAGGTTCTATCCCTTTAGAACCTCTATTCCTTCTTGCATCAAGCTGAGTAATGAAGGTGTTGACCCATTTGAGCTTAAGCCACAATATATCAACACCCTTCCTAAGTTTCATGGACTTGAATCAGAGGATGCATACTTCTTCATAAGGGAATTTGAGGAAGTATGTTTAATGATAAATATGCCTAAGTTGGGAAAAGATGCCATTAAGCTTAGGTTTGTCCCCTTTGCTTTGAAAGATTTAGCAAAGAAATGGCTCTACAGTCTAGAGGTTGGTTCTATAGACACTTGGGACAGTTTCGTCAAGGCCTTCTTGAAGAAATTTTATCCCGTTCACAAGACTGCACTGATTAGGAAGAATATCCTACAGTTTAAGCAAACAGCCAATGAGCCTTTTTGGAAATACTTCGAGCGGTTTAAGGACCTCCTTGCCCAATGTCCCCATCATGGGGTAGAGAAATGGCGACTTTGCCAAGTCATATATGATGGATTAGATTATTCTACTAAGACATTGTTAGAATCCATGTGTCAAGGAGGATTTCTAGAAAAGAATGAAAATGAAGGATGGTCATTGTTTGAGGACTTAGCTGAAAAAGCCATCCAGTGGGACCCTACTCCTGAGAAATCTAGGACTAATGACCCCACTTCTTCAAAAGGAGGTATTCATTCCATTGAGGCCAACATAGCACAAGATGCTAAGTTAGCTGCTGTTATGCGTAGACTAGAGGCTCTTGAAACTAAGGAGCCAGTCTCTGTGAACCAAGTCAGCCCAACATCTTCGGCGGGCTGTACTTATTGTCAAGATAGGAACCATGTGTTCGAGGAATGTCCTGTCTTCATCGCGCACCAAAGTCTGCCCGAACATACGAGTGCGGCCTTCACAAGGCCCGCCAACAATCTGCCCGCCAACAATCCATATTCGCCCACCTACAATCCAGGTTGGAGAAACCATCCCAATTTGTCATGGGGCCAAAGTAACAATGATCAAACTAGGCCAAAATTCTCCAACAATTTTCAAAATCCGCCCTATCAAAATCCTCCACCCTCTTTCCAATATTCACAAGTGGAAACAAGGCTCTCCAATCTGGAAAGAAAGGTGGACACTATCGTTAAAAGCAATGACACGCTGGCTCAAGTCTTGACTAGGATAGAGATGCAAATGAATCAGCAAGAAAGGCAAAAGGGTACTCTACCTAGTCAACCATTCCCAAACCCTAGGAACTCTAGTCAAGCTCACTTGGCTGAAGAGAATCATATGAGTCAGTGCAATGCGATTCATACATTGCGGTCGGGAAAACAAGTTGATAACCAAGTATCAACACCATCAAGTTCTAAACAAGCATTCAGCTTGCCTGATCCCACTCCATCTCAACTTGATGCCAACAACACGAAAAAAGACAAGTCAGCCGAAGATATGCACAAGCCCATCGCACCCTACCCAAATAGGCTTAAAGATAAGCAATGTGCACAAATGGATAAGGTACGAGAGATTTTTAATCAAGTCAAGATCAATATACCTCTTCTTGATGCAATTCAACAAGTCCCTAAGTATGCCAAGTTTATTAAGGACATGTGCACAAAGAAGAGAAAGACTAATGTGCCCAAGAAGGTTTTTCTAGCCACTAACATTAGTGAGCTATTGTCTAACCAGATCTCTGTCAAGTATAAGGACCCTGGTTGCCCCACCATCTCTTGCACAATAGGTCAAACTGCAATTAAGCATGCACTTCTTGATTTGGGAGCAAGTATCAACTTACTCCCCTTCTCAGTTTACCAACAACTTGGGTTGGGCGAACTTAGTCCGACTAAGGTTACAATCCAATTGGCTGACCGATCCATAAAAATTCCCAAAGGAGAAATTACCGACGTGCTCGTCCAAGTTGGGGAGTTTATCTACCCAGTAGATTTTGTTGTTCTGGAGACCGAACCTGTATCCACTCTTCGGTCTCAAACTCCCGTTATCCTAGGGCGTCCGTTCCTTGCAACTGCAAATGCGATCATAAATTGTAGGAATGGATCCATGAGGTTGACTTTTGGAAACATGACTAAAGAGGTCAATGTCTTCAACCTGGAAAACCAATCTCGTAAGATTAAAGACCAAACATTTGAGGTGAACTTCATCGAGAACATTTGTGAAAAAGAAAGTGAAAATGAGTCTCTATTTCTTGACAAGTTATTTGAGGATAAGTGCGATTTTAGTGATAAGATGACACATGTTGAGGATTATAATTTTAAAGTTCCATTTAAAAAACGAAGATTTGATCTAAGTATCTTCAAAGAGCCAAGCACTGAAATATCGCATGAGAATATAGTTCAAGAAACTCCAATTGACTTAACTTTCGAAAGTCTCTTTGAAGAAGAACTCCTATGTTTAGATACACCGATTAAGGAGATGTTGGTTAATTATTCACTTCCAGGGAAAGTGTTGATTTAAGTTTTGAGGAGATGTACGGAACTGAGCTAGAATTTCTCGGCAAGGAAGTTCCAACTGAAAGGTGTGATGAATTTTTGAATAATGGAGGTGGACATATGATGAGGAAGAGCCTAAAGAAGATGAAACTGGGGGGAGAGAAAGTTAAAACAAAAATGTTGGTCTCCCCATTGTGCCTTATAAAGAGAACCCATTGGAATGATGGGAAACGAGCTAGAGGGATGAATCCTAAGCAGCTCTAGGTGAGAGTGATACATGTGTTGTACATATTATGGTATACTATTATTCTTTGCCTCTCTTTACATTTTTCTTCATGCATTCATGCATTTCATACATTGAGGACAATGCATGAGATAAGTGTGGGGGAGGGTTTACTAACATAGAAAAGATTAAAAAAAAAAATATTTTTCTCTTTATTTGTTCTAACATTTTAAAAAAAAAAAAAAAACACAAAAAAAAAAAATTGCTAATAAATATTAAAAAAAAAATGTTATAAAAAGGAAATATTTTGACTTATTTTTTGAAAGAAATCTAAGTTAGTTTTAAGGATTAGGAAAATCATGATTAGGATTTCTAAAAACTTGGTCAAAATAAATAAATTGTTTAAATTTTAGGTATAGGAGAGAAATTGAATAAATAATTAGTCTTGATTTTTACCTTAATGAAATGTGCATACCAAATGCATATCTAGGATTCTAAGACAAAGACCTTGTGCCTCATAAAAAAAAAAAAGAAAAGAAAAAAAAAAATCACCAATTAAGCTGATACATGTGCCTCAAGAAGCATAAGTATTCATGCCTAAAGGTGAGTAAATAAAATAAAGTCCTTAGTTTTGGGCCTAGTTCACTCGAATTTGAGTCCGCGGGTGTTTTCTCACCTGGTGCCCTAAAGCCAACCGGTTTGGGAGTCATCGACTTTAAGTTCGTTACATGGGTGGATTAGAAAGCCTAAGAAAACTAAGAAATATAATATATGTATTAACACATCTAATAATCAATTAGTTAGGTATGAGGGCCTCAAGAAGCCTTGATACTTATACGAAAGAAAATTAGATGAGTTATACATGCCAAAAAATAAATAAATAAAATATATATATTAACACATCTAATAGTCAATTAGTTAGGTATGAGGGCCTCAAGAAGCTTGATACTTACACGAAAGAAAATTAGATGATGTTATAAAAATAATAATGAGGCATGAGAGTCCAAGTTAAGGAATTCCTAGATTCACAAGGGTGCGTATGACTTTTGGTAACGAAAAAGACTATATTAGAAATTCAATTTTAATCCTTACCTAAAATGAATAACAATTGACTTTATAAAGACTAGGTTTGAAGAATAAATAAAAATGAGGATCCTAAAACTTATAGACTACTTAGTCTCTTCAATAATAATTCAAATATTTTCCTTTTTATGGATTTTGTGGGTGTAATCCGCTGAAAACCCTCACGAGACAACACTCGTCCTCTAGGGTAACCTAGGGGTTTAACGGCTTGTTGCACATGCTAAGTGCAACCGTGATTCCTACAAAAGTGAGTTAGCTAGGTTAAATTTTTCTCTTTCTTTTTGATTTTTACTCGAGGACGAGCAAAAAGATAAGTGTGGGGGTGTGATAGGTAGTGAAAAATGCATAATTGACATCATATATACCATCGCATTTGCACATTTATTCATATTATAATGCACAATTATTAATATTTCTTTATTTAATATGTGCAGGCCTCAAATTATCAATTTAATAAAGAATAAAGCTAAAAGAGCCCAAAAGCCCAGATCCAAGCCCATGTTTGAAGCCCAGGTGAAGAAGCGCAAATACAAAGATTCAAAATGCAAATACAAGGGCTAAAAGTTGCAAATATCAGAAATTAGGGTTGGATAGACTTCTATCAAACCCTAAACACCTGCGGGATAAAGATAAAAAGCCAAGATAAAGAGGAATTTCGTGGAGAGAGGATTTGAAGAAATCTGGATTAAGAGTAACTTGATTACCAAGTTATCTCGAAAATCCAGATTTAAAGGCCAGGATCTCACTTCTGGAAGCAGGCACCCATTTGGACGGACCAGGAGAGGCCACGCGCCAAAGCGCGTGGCCAGCAGCCACTAAACCGCCGCGGAGGCGCGGCAAAAGCCGCGCATCCGCGGCAGTTTGGATAGATATGGGTACCTGATTTCGTTGGCACTTCTATCCGGGACTCCTCTACATTCTGCACTATAAATATCCGTGCATTCGCAACAGGGAGGGGCATGCAGAGACAAATTAGGGTTTTCTTTAGCTATTTTTAAATTTCTGCGAAAGTTGTAATTTTTATTCATGCTCGTTGTGGAGAAGGAGACGATTGTGTAACCTGCAGTTCATCGAAATAAAAGGTCACTCTTTTGTTCTCTGTTTAATTTCTGCACTTTATTTTATTTCTTTTGTCATCTCTCTCGTGTTTTAATCTTCGATCTTTTCTTGTTTTCGTTTTTTCTTTCTTTTGCAATCTTTCTCATAAAAATAAAAAAAAAATAAATATTGAAAAGATAAAAAATAATTATGAAGAACTAATCCTCCTAGTGGTTTGCTGAGATTCTTGAAGCAACCCTAGAAGCAATTAAAACTTGATCCGATTAATGAACATCACTAGAAACCCTAGGTTTAAAAGGCAACTAATTCTAGAAGATTAAAAAATACTTAAAATTCTTAATCTAGGCTACATGATAAAAAGACTTTTCATGACTTCAACTTAAAAACTAGGACAGCATAAATTGAGATTCGTCTTCTATTAGGCTGTACCTAGATGTTAGGAGGAACCATAGTTAGGTTTTTGAGTAATGTAACTTAGTTAGAATCGTGTATTAATTTCTCTTGCTTGATATAATTGCAATAACCTAGGGTGAGTCATATTAATCTTAAGATGAAGATCAAGCTCTTTAATTTGCAATAGGGTTGTGGTAGAAGATCAGCAAAACCACGTTTTTAATCTCATATTTTCATCACAAATCTAATCTTTTTCTTCTTACTTGAAGCATACAAGGGAATCGGCCGAAAAGCTTGCATCGCATCCTTCCCTGAGGATCACGACCCGCTCAAGCCCTTGCTACAGCGGATTCGCATTGAGACTAAGCATATCTGAACTTTATATTTAATCTCAATCAATTAACTCATGTAGTTATAGTACTAATGATCTTGTGTTTAATTAGTATCAGATATTTTTGATTAAGATCTTAGTTGGTGTTTAGCTTCAACAAAGGATTTCAAGTCAAGTTTCGGAGCTAACACGTGTTCATCCAAGAGCTCGCGCATCAAGATTGCATCAAGTACTCAAGAGGAGTCTAGCTCATTGGATCAAAGTTTGGACCAAGCCATGAAAGAGAAGAAGACCTTCAAGAGAAGATTTCTAAGGAGACTTATGTCAGGTTTTGTAAGTGTCAAGATTTTATTTTTAGATAAAATGTAAAGGATAGATTAGTTGGTGGATTGCTCAAGTTCATATACACTCATACACAAGATTTATATATGTTTTTATAAAAGAATTTTCATTTTGAAAAATACCGGTTTGGTTTTTCAAGCTTCAAAATATACATATGTTTTATCAAAACTTATTTTAGAGTTTAATGTCAAAAACATAGATCTTTCATTATATATGTGTAGTGGATCATATCCATACACACTAAGCTTCAAAAGTATTTAGAATATCTTATTTTTTTATTTGGAGAAGTTTTGAAAAAATCGATTTTGGAAAATACAGGTTTTTGTTTTAGGCAAAACTTCTATATTACAAATAGTTCAAAATATTTATAACATGTTTTGATTTTTACTCAAGCATGTTTGTATATCAAAGCATATCAATGAACTTATTTTTGTGAAATTTATGAGACTTTATGGGATTTTATTGAAGAAAAAAGACCGAGTTTTTAATCCCTAAATTGTTGGACTGGCCTTCTGCCGGTCGACCGGACGGTCGACCGCGCCAGAAGTCGGTCGACTGCTCTGGTCGATCGATGTGCACAAACGTGCACATCAAGGGTCGGTCGACCGCATGGTCGACCGACAGAAAATCTTTGCACTCTGTAAATGGCCACGATCGACCGGGCGGTCGACCGCTAGGTCATAACCCAATTTACGGTTGACCGGCCGGTCGACCGAATTTCCCAACGGTCATAAATCCGACTGTTGGCGGTTGACCGGGCGGTGGACCGACAGCAGAAAAGTCTGCTGAGTTGTCCCCAACAGCTAGTTTTTGGAGGCATATCTATTGGGGACTCCTTGGGCTGTTTTCTTCTAGATTTTAAGCAGATTTTCAAGATAGTTTTTCTTACACTTCTAAGTATTTATCTCCACTTGTTTTAAAGCCAAATACTTTCATATCAAACGGAGATTTTTTCAAGAGTTTTTTGTAAAAGAGATTTCTTGAGTTTTTCATTACCAAATCAATCCTTATTTTTCTCATACATACTTGAGCTATCCATTACTATATTTATCCTATAGGAGAGTTGTTATGAGAGTGATTTTAGGTGATCAAAGTATTTAGATCACCAAAGTGTTTCATCTTGTATTTGAGGAGGCGAACTTGCGGGTTCGTGTTGTTTCGGGTTCTAGTGAGAGTTCAGTGTAGAGCTGCGGCCTCGGCAAGCTAGTGTGCTTGCATGTGTTTGTTCTTGGGGGAAGAAGGGAGGGGACTAGTGAGTCCAAGAGTTCTAGTATTAACGCCTAGTAGGTTTTGCGGCACCGAGTGATCTGGTGGGATCGATTCTAGTAGAAATCCTTCATAGTGTTGAAGGCGGGGACGTAGAGCAAGGGTGCTCGAACCTCGAAACAAATCTCCCATGTTTGCGATTGCTCTCTCTATCTCTCACCTGTGTTTATATCTTGCATGCTCTTATTGTTTATATTCATTACTTGCTTGATTTACTTGTGCCTTTATTGATATATATGAAATCACCTAGAGGGGGGTTGAATAGGTGATGGCTATATGAAATGTGGCAATAATGCGGAATTAAAAATTCTACTAACAAATTGCTCAAATAAAAAGACTAGCAATAAACACAATAAGAATTACAAGAAATAAAGGAGTTAAGTTTAGAGAAAATTCGAGCAAACGCAAACACAAGTATATGTTTCCGAGGTTCGAGCCACGCTCTACGTCCCCGCCTTCACACTTGAAGGATTTCCACTATTGTCGATCCCACCGGATCTTCAATACAAGGACACACTTGTCCGATCACTTGTGATGCCGCAACACCACCCGGAGCACACTAGCTCGCTTGAGGCCGATGCCTCTACAACTTCGCTCAAGAAGAAAATGATCACACTTGATCACAAAATAGCTCACTTGCACAATCCTATAACCAATATGTAGATGTAGAAATTTGGGATTGTGTAGTGCAAAATCTAGAGAGAAGTAGAGGAATAGGCTTCAAATGGGTGTGTATGGAAATTTTGGCTTTGAAAATCTTTTCTAAAATGAAGACTTGAAATTCTTATGAAAATCTCTTGTAAAATTGTTTTGGAATTGTTGTCTTATCATGTTGAAGTGACCCACTATTTATAGGGGTTGAAAAACTGGGTAAAACAGCAAGAGAGATTCGTTGGGGTGAGATCCCAACAAAATCTGTCAGAAAAATATAGCTGTTGGAATCTGTCAGACTTTCTGACAGCTGCCGGTCGACCGGGCCGGTCGACCGCCAACGGTCATATTTTTGACCGTTGGGGGACTACGGTCGACCGCCCCGGTCGACCCGAACAAACAGAGAGCACTGTAAGTGCCCCGGTCGACCGGAGCGGTCGGCCGACGTACACACATGCACAGCGTGTACGTCGGTCGACCCGGGCGGTCGACCGGCTCCTGTCTGTTCTGAAAAATCAGAACCAGAACTTGGGTTTTTGGTTTTGGTCTTGTGGTTTGGGGTTTTGGACTTTGTAAAAATAGGAGTATGACCATATGTCACTACCCTAACATGTTAAAACATTTTGATAAAAATCTCTTAATAAAGACTTATTTTTCTAAAAATTGATTTTTCCAAAAACTTAAAGTTTCTAAAAACAAATTTCCAAACATGTTACCTATAAAACTAAGTAGGAAATCGAAATTGTTTTTGAAGCCATAAATCAAACTAAAGTGTGTGTGTGAGTGACAATCCCATAATTCTACTTCTAACATCTAGGTTTTGACAAAGAGTCTAAAAGAAAAAGTAAAAATACAAATCTTGGACTTTTTCATTGTCTTAATCTTGACTTGGTCTTTTCTTCATGTCTTGATCCCGAAGCTTCCTAATGTGCTTAGCTTGGAATGCACATCTTTAGCGGCGTCCAAACTTGTGAGTCTTGATAGTGGAGCCGTCAAATCAACTAGTTTTGAACCTGAAATTCTTTTAACAAAATTGTTAAATACATAACTAAATATGGTTTGTTATCATCAAAATATTCAACGGGATATTGGGCTAATGGCCTTTGGGCCAACAATCTCCCCCTTTTTGATGATGACAAAACATATATAGTTATTACAAATATTTTGGGTAGAGACTTCAAATGAAGCTCCCCCTCAACACATGTATATAAAAAATCATACTCAGGCATAGACAAATCTCAAAAAAAATGGTGGGTGATAATCCACAACATAATCCACAACACATATATCCATGCTAGATAAAAATACTCTTGTCATAAAATAGAAATGAAACACGTGTCCACAAAGCATAACCAACATAAACAAGTACATGTCCACACAAACATAAATACAAGATAGAGATGTCCAACAACAGAAAATACTACAAAAATATAAGTGCACAAAATATGGAGTCTCTCCCAACAAATAACTCTCCCCCTTTTTGACATCATCAAAAGGGGCAGGTCACTCAGCATCACTAGCAGCATCGTCCTTTGAAGAACCTTCCTCAGCATCGTCTTCCTCAGACGAACTCTCCTCAGCATTACCTTCTGCCATGGTCTCATCACCATTATCATCATCAGAAGAAGAAGGAAGACCTGCCTCCTCTGGATCGATACCAGCAACGCCGGGCTGTGGAGGTGGAGCAGTAGTAGGGTCTCTGATAGGAAATGGAGGATCGGAGGATGGAAGAGGACGAGAAATGGTCGTGGGATCTGGACCAAACATATCGAATTTCGCAAATAATGTCTCAAATTGCGAATCCACGAATCTCATGGCGTTCGCAAAATAAGTCATGACATTGCGAAATCCCTGGAAGCGCGAGTCCATCTCCGCGCGAAGGGCTGCATCACGCTGCTCCAAATCCGTACGAAAGGCTGCATCTTGCTGCTCGATCCAAGACTGATGCTCCTAGATCTGAGAGCGAATCTCAGAAGATATGAAGGACTGAAACTCAGGTGATAAAGATGGCACAGATGCAGATGAAATCCCTGGGACGGACGAGGATCCAGGGGCCGAAGATGACCCTGGGATATCAGCAGGAGGCGCAGGAGGGTGCTCTTGTGCGTGACGACGCATTTGAGCCTGCATCCTCTTCAAAAGAACGCTGTCTAAATTTATAGCGGGCTGACAGGGAGTCTCAGAGGACAAATCAAAACCTAATCTCTGAAGCAAATGAGTAATAAGCATCCCATAAGGCAAGTGCCTACCGGACATGCGGATATGGTCAGAGGCCATGTGAGTAGCAATGAGGTGAGGAAAATCAATCTTGATGCCTTTCAGAAGGAAATAGATTATGAGAGGAACTGAACCCCTAGCATTGCTATACTCACCGGACTTAGGTAAAATGTTGTAGAAAATGAATTTTGCAAGGACTTGGGAGGTGAGGGTAAATTTGTTGACCTCCTCATTCCTTACTAAACCGGGGTTGTCATCCCCGTTAATCAAAGTGGAGGCGGTGAGCGCAGACTCACCGTCCGGATACTCAAAGTCGTGTAGATCAAAAGTATTAACATCCACTCCTCCAGAGGAGAGATGTAGCAAGTCAGCAAATCGTGCTATAGGGATGTCTATATCTCTCCCTAAAACACGTGATCTAACACGATCTCCCTCAAAGGCATAGTTGGCATAGAAATAGTGAACTAGGGATGTGTAGACAAGTTCCCTAATAGTCATAAAATGATGCAAAGAGTTTCTTTTGAGGATACGAGGGATGCCTAGGTGTTCAAAATCCTTTAGAATTACACATCTTCCCGAAATTACAGACTTTTTGGAAAGTTGTATGAAACGATTTTCTACAAGATCGTTCACAAAAGGTCTTTTAGGTGTAGGAGTGGTGGAAGATGAGGGAACTATGCTTTTTCCCTTCTCAGACCTAGATCTCTTTGACATTTTTGGTGAAAAGAGTGATTTTTAGTTGATTTTTAGGGTAGATGGATATGGCTTGATCTAAACTAAAATAAACCTAGAGATCTTTGACAGAGAATTAGATTCTTAAGGCTAGAAAGGAAGATTTGAACAAAAAGAAAGATTTTTACCTGAGTTGAGAAAAACCCTAACCCTAGATCTTGAAATCCCTGAAATTTGTTGGTGAGGAAGCCCTGAGACTGAAGATCTAACCCACACGGAGTGATTCCAACGTGGGTTTTGAAAGAATTTGAGAGATTTTGAGTTGGGAGAATTTTTGGAGAAAAAGGGAGAAAGGGGATCGCCGGATAGGTTGTGAGAGAAGTGAGAGAGAGTGAAATAAATAGCAGATTTGGGGCTGAAATCGACGCACGGTCGACTGGGCCGGTCGACCGGAAAAACCCGAGAGCACTGTAATCTATAGCGGTCGACCGTACCGGTCGACCGGCAACAGAGAGCAAAAATTTGTTCTCTTTCAGGCACTGGCGGTCGACCGGGGTTAGGGCCGGTCGGCCGGCTTTGCCCAAAAAACAGTGAACAGAAAAAAGCTCAGAAAAAAAATTTTAAATGAAAATATTTAACAATTAAATAGGATACATATAACATACAAAAATACAACATTGTTTTTAAATCTTCATTAAGATTATCATGTCAACCAAAATATTGACACAAGACTTTTTATTTAATTTTCATACAAAAATAAAGTTTTAGAAATGTTGAAGCCGAATACCCGGTGACGGGTTCTGAACTTTATCCTCTTGATTCCTCTTGAATGAGTTGAGGTGCGCAATTGCCATCTCTAAGGTATTTGCTTGAATATGAAATTTTTACAAAATTTTATTTCTAGTTTTGAAAATACAATGTGTATATATAAATAAGCTAGTCTAGGCATGGCATGTAGACATACAATGGACATGGCATAAAAGACAAGATATTAAAACATGGCATATACACAATCATGATAGGGATGTAAGTTTACACTAGCATGTATTAATGTAGCATAAAGATAAACTATCAATCCTATACATGTGTATATAAATAACCAAACAAAAACTTTTAAATGGAGAAGTTACCAAGCATGGGCAATCTCCAAAATAGTGCCTCCATGATAGCGATGCAAATGCGATGTGTTCTTTGAGCTTAGTTGCATCCACCACCCGGGCACCGTCTCCCCCTAAGTCTTGGAGGAAGAAGATCCACCTGCATCATCTAAATTTGGTGGGTCTTTTGGTACCCATATCTTTTTGGGTCCTTTAAGATTAGTACCGGGACGAACCCAAACATATTTATTATTTACATTATGTTTAGCAAAACAAAATTTTTCTAAATGGCCTTTGCGGCCACAATGCGTGCATATGTAAATTCTACCACTACCATACATAAATGCATGTTTGTGTGAGTGTGCATGTTTCCGTGCATGTGCATGGTGAGTGTGTTTCCCTTGGGTTACTCCCTTGGGAAATCTAGATGCAAACTTATTTAAATCAAAAGCACACTTTTTAAGAGTTGAATCTAAAACATCAACTCGTTTTTGAATTTCCAAAAATTCATTTTTGTTACATGATGCAATGGGGGTTTTTCCTTTACAAGCTAACTTATGATTTTCAAAATCAATTTTTACTTTCTTAAAAGCACAAGATAAATCATTTTTCTCTTTTTCAATAATATTAATTTTATCTTTTAAAGACTCATTTTCCCTTTTTAACTTTTTATTATGAGATTGAGAAATCTCATACCTATGTTGAAGTTCTTCAAAAAATTGGGCTAATTCATCCATAGTTAGCTCATCATCATCTATTGAGTTTTCGTTTGTTACCTTTGATGCATCCTCCCCATGTGCCATGAAGCACATGTGTGCGGCATCATTTTCCTCCTCGGATTCCGACTCCGTGTCATCCCATGTTGCTACCATAGCCTTTTTCTTCTTTGGGGCATTCTTGGAGGTGGTTGCTTGAAGTGCGGGGCAATCGGCGATAAGATGTCCGATCTTCTTGCAATGGAAGCAAGGACCGGGTTCTTCTCTTTTCTTTTCATACCTTCCTTGAGGTCTCCCTCTTCGGAATTTGCTTTGCCTCCCCTTCTTGTAGAACATCTTGCCCACCTTTCGGATGAGCATGGCGAAGTCCTCATCGCAATCCTCCGATGAGTCATTATCTTCAAGAATGGTTGGAGTGGCTTTGAAGGCAAGTGCTTTCTTTTTGGTGCCTCCCTTTCTTCTCTAACCTTCATTTCCATCTCATGTGTTTTGAGATTTCCAATGAAGCCGGAGAAGTCCATCTCCTCCCGATCGTTGAGCTCCTTGAGGGTAGTAGCCTTCACTTCCCAAGATTTGGGAAGAGCCCGAATGACCTTCCGAATCTTTTGGTCATTATCGATTGCGTCACCTAGAGAAGATAAGGCATTAGTAATCTTGGTGAATCGCGTGAGCATGTCATCAATGCTCTCATTATCAAACATATAGAAATTCTCATATTGAGAACGCAACAAGTCAATCTTAGATCTTTTGACTTGTGACGTTCCTTCATGAGTCACAATTAAAATATTCCAAACTTCAAATGCGGATTTGCAATTTATGATGCGTGATAAGTCATCCTCATTTAAGGCTTGGGTTAAGGCATATTGTGCTCTAGCATTAGCTTCATAATCCTTGGAGGTGTCCTCGGACCATGAGCTCTCATCAGTGAGGGGTTCTATAAATTCTTTTGTAATGGACCTAGCAACCCTAACTCCTAGGGACTTAAGGAAGAGGTTCATCTTGACCTTCCATATGGAAAAGTTCAAGCCATCAAACTTTGGTGGGGACTTGATGCTAGAAAAGTCAAGTGATGCTATGGGAAATGAGTAAAGTGCACAATATATGAAAAATGCAACAAATAATATAGCCAATGACAAGGATCTCCCTAAGGTGGTTAAACCAAATTGTAGGGTTAGGCTCTGATACCAATTGAAATCACCTAGAGGGGGGGTGAATAGGTGATGGCTATATGAAATGTGGCAATAATGCGGAATTAAAAATTCTACTAACAAATTGCTCAAATAAAAAGACTAGCAATAAACACAATAAGAATTACAAGAAATAAAGGAGTTGAGTTTAGAGAAAATTCGAGCAAACACAAACACAAGTATATGTTTCCGAGATTCGAGCCACGCTCTACGTCCCCGCCTTCACACTTGAAGGATTTCCACTATTGTCGATCCCACCGGATCTTCAATACAAGGACACACTTGTCCGATCACTTGTGATGCCGCAACACCACCCGGAGCACACTAGCTCGCTTGAGGCCGATGCCTCTACAACTTCGCTCAAGAAGAAAATGATCACACTTGATCGCAAAATAGCTCACTTGCACAATCCTATAACCAATATGTAGATGTAGAAATTTGGAATTGTGTAGTGCAAAATCTAGAGAGAAGTAGAGGAATAGGCTTCAAATGGGTGTATGGAAATTTTGGCTTTGAAAATCTTTTCTAAAATGAAGACTTGAAATTCTTATGAAAATCTCTTGTAAAATTATTTTCGAATTGTTGTCTTATCATATTGAAGTGACCCACTATTTATAGGGGTTGAAAAACTGGGTAAAACAGCAAGAGAGATTCGTTGGGGTAAGATCCCAACAAAATCTGTCAGAAAAATATAGCTGTTGGAATCTGTCAGACTTTCTGACAGCTGCCGGTCGACCGGGCCGGTCGACCGCCAACGGTCATATTTTTGACCGTTGGGGGACTATGGTCGACCGCCCCGGTCGACCCGAACAAACAGAGAGCACTGTAAGTGCCCCGGTCGACCGGAGCGGCCGGCCGACGTACACACATGCACAGCGTGTACGTCGGTCGACCCGGGCGGTCGATCGGCTCCTGTCTGTTCTGAAAAATCAGAACCAGAACTTGGGTTTTTGGTTTTGGTCTTGTGGTTTGGGGTTTTGGACTTTGTAAAAATAGGAGTATGACCATATGTCACTACCCTAACATGTTAAAACATTTTGATAAAAATCTCTTGATAAAGACTTATTTTTCTAAAAATTGATTTTTCCAAAAACTTAAAGTTTCTAAAAACAAATTTCCAAACATGTTACCTATAAAACTAAGTAGGAAATCGAAATTGTTTTTGAAGCCATAAATCAAACTAAAGTGTGTGTGTGAGTGACAATCCCATAATTCTACTTCTAACATCTAGGTTTTGACAAAGAGTCTAAAAGAAAAAGTAAAAATACAAATCTTGGACTTTTTCATTGTCTTGATCTTGACTTGGTCTTTTCTTCATGTCTTGATCCCGAAGCTTCCTAATGTGCTTAGCTTGGGAATGCACATCTTTAGCGGCGTCTAAACTTGTGAGTCTTGATAGTGGAGCCGTCAAATCAACTAGTTTTGAACCTGAAATTCTTTTAAACAAAATTGTTAAATACATAACTAAATATGGTTTGTTATCATCAAAATATTCAACGGGATATTGGGCTAATGGCCTTTGGGCCAACAATATATGCTTGGGGATTGTTTGCTCACACTTGTATTCAACCAAGAGAGCCATAGCGGCACCTCAACTCTTATCTAGAGGAATCTTGAGGAGATAGTTCACTGAGAAATCGGCTACACTCTTAAGTTATACCTTTGTGTTTTAGCATAATAGTTTTAATTTGCTTAAATAGTTTTTTATTCCGCATTAATTCATCATTAGATTAGCTAGTCACCTATTCACCCCCTCCTCTAGGTGATTTCAATCACTGCCCTCCAATTATGGTCATCACGATTCCTGTAGCGCCCCGATCCCATGGATACGGAGACACTACTGCGACGTACAGATGCAGGGTGATAGTCCCATCATGTATGTACGCTAAGCATCAGTACAATACAGGTGTCAGAGTGTAGAAATACATAGTAATATACATTCCAACACAAGAGTACAAGTACTCAGTCATCACAGACTGTGACATAATATTACATAAGTATTACATCACCAGAAAGCGCAAAAGTAGACTATACATGGTATAAAAGATAAGAACTCACGAGCTAAAAGATAGAATCTCGCGAGTAGGACAAGACAGGAGGAAGCTACGGCTGATCTGCCTGCTCCTCGAAGAAGGCTTGATCCTCGACTGAAGGGTCCACCTCAGTCTAAGCTGCAAGATCTGAACATGCAAGTTCAGAGTTGTCAGAAAGTAACCCAACGAGTGCAAGAAGAAACCAAGTGGTAAGTATAAATAATAACAAGTATGTTTAGTGGGAGAAAGATCCTTGTAAAATTTTCTTAAATCAAATGAAAGATTACAACAGATTAATACTCCGACTACAAGGAAGGTAAGATGTTCAGAATTGAATCTCCCCTTTGTTTAATGCTGAGTTCTTGGTGTGGCGGTGAAAAGTGAATCTTGTTTTTGTTAACCAGGTGAACGTCAGGACCTCTTGAGAATCCTCTCTTTAGATAGCTGATGGAGTAACACAGCTCCTGTCGACCAGGAATCTCAAAGAGATTGTAGGCAAAGATTAACTTGTACGCAGTAAGTTGTTCGAAGAGTTGAACTCTCTCTTTCTTTTCGGTGGAAGTCTTGGTGCTTCTACAACTCACAGGCGAAATTCTTCTCCAAGAATTATCTGATCAACTAACCCCTTCTCCATAGCAAATAGGGCTATTTATAGAGGTTTCAGGGGTGAACGTGCCCCCTAAAAATACTCCATAATAGGGGTTAACTTCCTCATTATGTGGACAATAATTGACCCAATAATGAGGGCAGTTATAACTGAGACGCAGGTTTCGACCCTCTCGCTTGGTGCTGCAGTGATGCAGAGACGCGGGTTTCAACCCTCGCGTCTTGGTGGCGTAGTGATGCAGAGACGCGGGTTTCGACCCTCGCGTCTTGGTGGCGTAGTGATGCAGAGACGCGGGTTTCTACCCTCGCGTCTTGGTGGCTCAGTGATGCAGAGAAGCGGGTTTTGACCCTCGCGTCTTGGTGGCGCAGTGATGCAGCGACGCGGGTTTCGACCCTCGCGTCTTGGTGGCTCAGTGATGCTGAGATTAGCCCTGCGTCTGGAGTTTGGACTGCATTTTGGTGACTCATCTTTAGTGATTTTTATACAGTCTGTAGAACCCTCTCCAAAGTTTTTAATATTTCACGGTTGACTGGGACGGATTTTGAAATACTTTGAACTCTGGTTGAATTCATACTTCTCATGATTGAACTGATAATCATTCGAGATGCTCTGAACTTGATCCTGTCTAGAATATGGTCTTCGTGAGTGTACTATGAAATCCTTTGAAACCCCCAGGAATGATCATGGTGAGTATCTAGATACGCAGTCTAGACCTCCCCAGTGCTCTGAGTTTGTTTGTTGGTGTACTTTGAACCAAGGGTAAACAGTCATCTGCTTGTGCCAGTGTACTGTTAAACTGCAAAGATTGAATGCAAGTCCTGTAGACGCAGGGGTCATGTTGCTTTGAAGACGCGACTCTTGTAGGACGCGTCCTTTGAGATGAAGACGCAGCTCTCACTCTGTGAACTAGGCGCGACTCTGGCCTTGCTGAAGAGGCGCGACTTTTGGAGGAACGCGGTTTTCCGTTAAACACGAATCCGTGTTGTGGGCGCGTTGCCATATGTCAGGCAGAATTGAAGGGACATCTTCCCTTTAGCGCGCGAATTTTACGCTGCATTTAATATGCACGCTACGCGTCGAGCAGGGATTAGGCCTAAAGCCAAGCGCCGCGCATCTCTGGGGATTTCTGTGCCTATAAAAGACAACAGTCTTTCAAGAGTCATCATTAGACTCTTTTTCTTCACCGAGTTTTTTTAGGGTTAAGAAAAAAACTCAAAGCTTTCTTCTATTTTCACCACCTTCAACAGTGATTTCACGGTCGAAATGGCACCCAAAACCAAACCCGCTTCTTCATCTTCGAGCGCTGTCGCTCCGGAGATTCAAATGGCTGGTTCTTCCATGTAGGAGGCCCCTATTTCAGGTAGTAAAACCATCTGATTTGGTTTCCGCCATTAAAGGGGCTTATAGAGTTCTTTCAACTCTTAAGTCCCTTTTGAATGTGAACCGCCAACGCGGGCTTATGCCGTGTTCGATCTTCAGGCGCGGTTCTTGAGTTGATAGACAAAAAGCATGTTTGATGACCTCTGTATCCTTCCTTTATCAACTTGAGTCCATATCTGCTTGTTGAACGTAGGGCCTCATTGAGCCTTGCGTTTCAGACTCAATGCTCCGAATATTTCTAAGTGTAGGGAGTTCAGATGCAGACTTCTTACAATTCTTGCATTTTGTAGGATCAGACGTAGGTTTTAATGAATCTCGCGTCTGAGTCCGATACTTAGAAATTTTTCTAAGTCTTGAATTTTGAAATGCGGGCTTCATGCAAGACACAGATTTTGATGATCTTCGCGTCTTGACTCATTCTTGCATTTGAGTTTGAAACACTTAGTCATTTTCTTTCAGATTTCTGACCAAGTGTTGTTCTCTTTGCAGTAAGATACTCCTCCAACCTTTTGTCCAAAAAATGCCACTTTGGGCACGTTGGCGGTACTGATCGTAATCTAACCTTCGTGCTTCAGAGAACTGCTCCTGTGACGACTGGTAAGCCGAAGGAGCGAAAGGAGAGGATCTCCAAGGCCAGTATGGTGACCCTCCGGGAGATTATCTCTGATGGACTGTTTGAGACAAATTATCGCACTCCATTACGGAAGCCTGTCTTCTTCTTTGGTGATGACATTGACGAGGATGATAGGATTTTGCACGACGGAGATTATAAGTGGCTCCGTCAGATAGGGGATAGGAAGTTCTTTCTTCCCAATATGGAGAGAATGTATTCACTGTCTTATCTTCAGCACATGTCTATTCACCGTGCGATGGATTGGGATCTTTCCCAATTTGTCTCCGGTGTCTCTTTTGGCAGACTAGATGCCAAAGAAATACACTCTGTCGGCCATGGAAAAGAGGTCTTTGGTTTATTCTCCGGATTAGTCAGATCTGAATATCTGAGAGGGGAAACCCCCCAGCTTGGCACCACCTGTTGGCCCAAAGGCCTATCACTCTAGTTTTGATGATGATCAACTCATGTAGTTATGTTACTAATGATCTTGTGTTTATTTAGTTTCAGATTTGTGATCAAGATCTTAGTAGGTGTGTAGCTTCAACAAAGGATTTAAAGTCAAGTTTTGGAGCTAGCACGGTTTGATTCAAGAGCTTGTGCATCAAAACCACATCAAGTACTCAAGAGGAGTCTAGCTATTGGATCGAGTTTGGACCAAGTCAAGAAGATGAGAAGACTTCAAGTGAAGACTTCAAGATCAAGACTTGTGTCTAGGTTTGTTTTTATAAGATTTTGTTTTTAGTTAAAATGTAAAGGATAGAATAGTTGGTTGATTGCTCAAGTACCATATACACACACACTCTTGATATAGATAGGTTTTTCATAAAAGAATTTTCATTTTGGAAAAATGCAAAAGAGTTTTCTTTTTGAAAAATACCGGTTTGGTTTTTGGTATTCTAGTTTATATGTTTTAACCAAAACCGTATTTAGAGCTTAATGTCAAAAACATAGATATTTCATCATGTTTGTGTAATGGATCATATCCATACACACTATGCTTTAAAAGTGTTTAAAATATCTTGTTTTTGTATTTGGAGAAGTTTTGAAAAAATCATTTTGGAAAAATACAGTTTTTGTGTTAAGCCAAATTTCCAAGTTACAAAAATAGTCCAAATTATATGTAACATGCCTTGATTTTGTGCAAGCATGTTTTTTTGTCAAAGTATATTGGTAAAACTATTTTTGTAGATTTTTCATGAATTTATGGGATTTTAATTGAGCCAAAATGTTAAACTTTTTAATCCCAGTAAACTGTTTCCTGGCTTCAGCCGGTCGACCGGGATGGTCGACCGTAGCTTGAAGTCAGCCGACCGTATCGGTCGACCGAAGTGCACAGCGTGCACGCCAGTGTCTGGCTGGAGGGCCGGTCGACCGAGACGGTCGACCGTCCAGAGAGCTTTGCTCTCTGGAAAGCCTCGGTCGACCGGACAGAGAGTCTGCTCTCTGTATCCAGGCCTCGGTCGACCGGGCCGGTTGATCGCTGCCCCAACGGTCAGAAATCTGACCGTTGGCGGTCGACCGGACGGTCGACCGTCAGCTCTGTCTGGACCATAACGGCTAGTTTTTGGAGCCTTATAAATTGGGCCATTTGGGGGCTGTTTAATATAAGATTTTTAGTGGATTTTAGAGCCAGTTTTTCCTACTCTTTCAAGAGGTTTTTCTCCACTAATTGAGAGCAAATATTTCTTATCAAAAGGAGAGTTTTTATCAAGAGTGTTTAAAATTTCTTGAGTTTTCCTCCACCATTTCAATCCTTGTTTTTCTCACAAACACTTGAGCAACCCATTGACATATTCATTCTATAGGAGTATTCTTGTGAAAGTGTTTATTGGTGATCAAAGTGTTTAGATCACCAAGATATCTTTTCTTGTACTTTGAGGAGGCGGACTTGCGGGTTCGCGGTGTTTCGAGTTCGTGTGTGAACTCTTGTTTGAGGTGCGGCCTCGGCGAGCTAGAGAGCTTGCGGTGTGTACGGACTAGGGAGTCCGAGAGCTTGTAGGTGTTGCGGCACCGAGGAGTGATCTGGTGGGATCGATTCTAGTGGAAATCCTTTAAGTGTGAAGGCGGGGATGTAGAGCAAGGGTGCTCGAACTTCAAAACAAATCCCTTGTGTTTGCGATTGCTCTCTCTCTCTCTCTCTATATCTCCTTATTTATATCTTGCATGCTTCTATTGTGTTTATCCTTACATGCTTGATATTCTTATTGTGCTTAATTGTTATATGCTTGGGGATTGTTTGCTAACACTTGTATTTAACCAAGAGAGCCAACGCGGCACCTCAACTCTTATTTAGAGGAATCTTGAGGAGTTAGTCCAGAGCCCTTCACGGGGAATTCGGCTACACTCTTGTGTTATACGTGGTGTTTAGTTTAAGAATTTTAGTTTAGGTCATATAAGTTTTTAATTCCGCATTTAATGACCATTAGATTAGCCATCACCTATTCACCCCCCCTCTAGGTGATTTTACAATTGGTATCAGAGCCAAGTGCTCTTGATTTGGGTCTTACAACCTAGTGTTAAAGATCCTCATTTTAGGCTAACCACAATATTTGTGCACACACCATGGACTTCATGACACCTCCCACCTTTGACATTTCTTAACATCCAAACTTGGAAGGTTAAGATGTCTTTGTTCCTCAAAGGCCTAGGAATTCATGTTTATCTTGCTACCATTCATGATTCATATGTTAATAATAGCAAGTATATTGAGGCTAACTCAAAAGCCCTTCATGCTATAAAATCAACCCTAAATGATGATTATTTATATAGGGTTTTTAACATTGATTCGAATTTTGTAGCATGGAACACCCTCATCTCCCTTGGCGAAAAAGATCTATATTATGCGGGGAGCGACTCGGATGTTGGAAGTGACACCTCCAACTTGTGATATATGGTCCAAGGGGATAACCCCCTTGAGGTAACTGCCGAATCCGAGGTAGAAGATAATGACATGTCATATGATGAGCTTACTTCATTTTGTCAACTATTACTTGAAAAATATGACATGCTTAAGAAAGATAATAAAAATTTGAAAAAGAAATTTGATTGCATGCTTAATGAAAAAGTTTCATTAGAAAATAATTTTAAAAATGTTTTCAAAGAAAATGAGTCTTTCAAAAATAAGGTTGCATGTTTTGAAAAAGAAAATGAAAATTTGAAAAATGAGAATGTTTCCTTAATGTCCAAGTTAAATGATCTTTGTGAAGGAAACACCTCTTTGAAAAATAAAATTACTTTGGTGGAAAAACAAAAAGAAGTTGCTTTTAATGAAAACACTTCTTTGAAAAGAAAAATGATTGAAAAAGAAAAAGTTAATAATTCTATTTCTCATCATGCTTTACATGCCACCACTAATGAGGTTAAATTTTTGAAAAATAGAATTGATTATTTAAGCTCTACTTTGAGCAATTGTGCATTTAATCATTCTAAATTGGAGTCTTTGTTTTCAAAGAAACAAGCTCCACATGTCCATGCTCATCATCCTCTTCATGCATATGCTTATGTTGCACGTCATGCTCACACTCACACTCATATGCATACTAAGGTGCACAAGTGTACACATTGTGGCCGCAAAGGCCATTTAGCAAAATTTTGTTATGATAAGATAAATGCTTTAAATTTTGCTAATAAGAAAAATATTTGGGTTCCTTAAAAGCTAACCCTCAAGGACCCAAAAGAAAATGGGTACCAAAATCCCCACCTTTTATTTTTGATGTAGGTGAGGGCTCTCACAAAACGTGAGAGGTTTGGTGCCTTGATGGTGGATGCACATGGACTTGAAGGACATATAATTGATGCACTGCTATCAAGGAGTTTTGGTGGGTCAACCACCATGTTTGGAGATTAGAGCTTAGTTCTTTGGTTTGGTAACTATCTCTAAACTCCTATTTTATTTACATGCTTGTTCATACATGATATTTTTAGCATGTTCATGTTTTATTTGTTTTTGTGCTTCATGTGGTAAATACTAGTTTAAATGTAGCTTTTATCAAAACTTATATTTATACATGTACAAGTAGTGAGCAACAAATTGATTCATATATGTTTGCACTTCATTGTTCATTTGTACTCACTATATGCACATATATAGCTTAGTTTTGATGATTCTCTCATTTACACTTGTTTTGCCAATTTTCGTGTTTTACTTCATGTATATGTATTTTGTATTCAAATCTAATAAATATACATGTATAC
Source organism: Agave tequilana (assembly GCA_038442645.1). Classification (NCBI taxonomy): domain Eukaryota; kingdom Viridiplantae; phylum Streptophyta; class Magnoliopsida; order Asparagales; family Asparagaceae; genus Agave; species Agave tequilana. The sequence continues at coordinate 181,749 of JAVJIF010001407.1, forward strand.
CCGTGAGTCTCTTGCCTTCATGCAAATTATATCATAGACTCATTTTATGTTTGGGATATGTATGCATATTGTTAGTTTTGGATAAATCATACATATACCTAGAAGTTATGTTTAAATAAAAAAATAAACTTTCATGATTTGTTTGATAAAATGATATTCATGTTTTGAGCTTCATTGATTATCTTCAGAAAATGCTAATTACATAATTTTTGTGCACTCACACTTTATTTGTTTATTCATGACTTTGTTTCATGATTCTTTTTGAGCTTTATCGATTTTGAGTGTCAACTCTTGTGTATTTGGTATGATTCATGAAAAACATATGATTTGGTTTCATGTTTTGAAGGATCTTTAACTAGTGTTTCAAAAATTATTTTTAGCTAGTTATTATTCTTCAATTGGGTAGTGGTTTTCACTATAAAATATTTTCAAACCCTATTTTCAAAAACCCCTTCCTACACCATCTATGGGCGGATGGCTGGGCGAGTATGCCTTGTAAGCTTTATTGAAAAATCTTTTATCTTGAGTATATAATGGGTGGAAGGTTATGAGTTATATACTTGATTTACATTGTTATTTTCAATTGGTATCATTGGATCTTTTCAATTGGTATCTAAATTATAATTTTGTATATACTCATATTTTGTTTTCTATATATGTATGCTTCATTATTTCCATAATATCAATTGCTATTGGTATTCTCTTTTCATACATATATATGATTTTCGTGTGCTTGCTTTACAATTGGTTTACATATTTAAAGCACAAAGTTTATGCTAAGCTTAAGTTAAAACTTTATTTTCAATTGGATCTCAATTGACATTTTAATAAAGCTTATGCATGGCTTTTCAATTGATATCAATATGTTTCTATTTCAAATTTGTTATAAATTTACAATTGGTATCAATATGTATTGCTTATTTGAAAAATTCAAAATTTATAATGTTTATTTACAATTGGTATCAACATGATTTTTTTCAATTGGTATTTTCCTAAAATTTGATTACAAGTGGTACCTTAATTTTTTTTATAATTTACTAAGATATCTCAAAATTTGTTTTATTGAGAAAAATTCAAAATTTTGTTTGAACAATTAAAAATCAAAACATTTTTGATGTGTATTGTCTATATGTAAAGGGAGCTTAACATCTCTCCTACATATAGATTCATGTTGAGTATATCTTGTATTGAGAAACTTGACAACTCTTCTTTATGTGATACACGTGTGTAGGGGGAGCTTCACATCTCCTCTTATGTATTACAGATTATGTGTTATGTAAATTGGAGCTTGTCATCCCTTCTTCATGTAATGCATATATGTAGGGAAGCTAACTTAGCGTCTTCCTCTTCATGAATGTATATCGCATATACCTTTTATTTGATTGCTTTGATTTCACCCCTTATTGATCTCTTTGTTTATGACAATAAGGGGGAGAAAAATTTGTTGGTTTGTTTTTACTTTAACCCCTTTGCTGATGATTGACAAAAAGGGGAGAAGTATTTGGTATTTGGTATATATATGCATGTTTTTCTTGCTTTATTCATAAAGGGGGAGTAGTATTTATGTTTATGCATATATGTTTTGTTTTGCAAATAGGAGAAAAAGAATTTGATGTGTTTTATGCTTGATTGGCATGTTTATCTCCTTACATTTGCATACATGTTTATGTGCTTCATTGCCATTGGCATGTTTATCTCCTTACATTTGCATACAAGTTTATGTGCTTCATTGCCATATCTTATTGTTTATTTGGTATGCATGAGTTAAGGGGGAGCTTCCTTGAAGCTTTACTTTAATCCATGCATATATAACTTCATGAGTTTTGTCATCATCAAAAGGGGGAGATTGTTGGCCCAAAGGTCTATCACTCTAGTTTTGATGATGATCAACTCATGTAGTTTTGTTACTAATGATCTTGTGTTTATTTAGTTTCAGATTTGTGATCAAGATTTTAGTAGGTGTGTAGCTTCAACAAAGGATTTAAAGTCAAGTTTTGGAGCTAGCACGGTTTGATTCAAGAGCTTGTGCATCAAGACCACATCAAGTACTCAAGAGGAGTCTAGCTATTGGATCGAGTTTGGACCAAGTCAAGAAGATGAGAAGACTTCAAGATCAAGACTTGTGTCTAGGTTTGTTTTTATAAGATTTTGTTTTTAGTTAAAATGTAGAGGATAGAATAGTTGGTGGATTGCTCAAGTACCATATACACACACTATTGATATAGATAGGTTTTTCATAAAAGAATTTTCATTTTGGAAAAATGCAAAAGAATTTTCTTTTTGAAAAATACCAGTTTGATTTTTGGTATTCTAGTTTACATGTTTTAACCAAAACCGTATTTAGAGCTTAATGTCAAAAACATAGATATTTCATCATGTTTGTGTAATGGATCATATCCATACACACTATGCTTTAAAAGTGTTTAAAATATCTTGTTTTTGTATTTGGAGAAGTTTTGGAAAAATCATTTTGGAAGAATACAGTTTTTGAAAAATACAGTTTTTGTGTTAAGCCAAATTTTCAAGTTACAAAAATAGTCCAAACTATTTGTAACATGCCTTAATTTTGTGCAAGCATGTTTATTTATCAAAGTATATTAGTAAAACTATTTTTGTAGATTTTTCATGAATTTATGGGATTTTAATTGAGCCAAAATGTCAAACTTTTTAATCCCAGTAAACTGTTTCCTGGCTTCAGCCGGTCAACCGGAACGGTCGACCGTAGCTTGAAGTCGGCCGACCGTATCGGTCGACCGACGTGCACAGCGTGCACGCCAGTGTCTGGCTGGAGGGCCGGTCGACCGAGACGGTCGACCGTCCAGAGAGCTTTGTTCTCTGGAAAGCCCCGGTCGACCGGGCCGGTCGATCGGACAGAGAGTCTGCTCTCTGTATCCAGGCCTCGGTCGACCGGGCCGGTCGACCATTGCCCCAACAGTCAGAAATCTGACCGTTGGCGCTCGACCGGACGGTCGACCGTCAGCTCTGTTTGGCCTATAACTGCTAGTTTTTGGAGCCCTATAAATTGGGCCATTTGGGGGCTGTTTAATATAAGATTTTTAGTGGATTTTAGAGCCAGTTTTTCCTACTCTTTCAAGAGGTTTTTCTCCACTAAATTGAGAGCAAATATTTCCTATCAAAAGAAGAGTTTTTTATCAAGAGTGTCTAAAAGTGAATTTCTTGAGTTTCCTCCACCATTTCAATCCTTTTTTTCTCACAAACACTTGAGCAACCCATTGACATATTCATTCTATAGGAGTATTCTTGTGAGAGTGTTTATTGGTGATCAAAGTGTTTAGATCACCAAGAGATCTTTTCTTGTACTTTGAGGAGGCGGACTTGCGGGTTCGCGGTGTTTCGAGTTCGTGTGTGAACTCTTGTTTGAGGTGCGGCCTCGGCGAGCTAGAGAGCTTGCGGTGTGTACGGACTAGGGAGTCCGAGAGCTTGTAGGTGTTGCGGCACCGAGGAGTGATCCGGTGGGATCGATTCTAGTGGAAATCCTTCAAGTGTGAAGGCGGGGATGTAGAGCAAGGGTGCTCGAACTCGAAACAAATCCCTTGTGTTTGCGGTTGCTCTCTCTCTCTCTCTCTCTCTCTCTCCTATTTATATCTTGCATGCTTATATTGTGTTTATCCTTACATGCTTGATATTCTTATTGTGCTTAATTGTTATATGCTTGGGGATTGTTTGCTAACACTTGTATTTAACCAAGAGAGCCAACGCGGCACCTCAACTCTTATTTAGAGGAATCTTGAGGAGTTAGTCCAGATCCCTTCACGGGGAATTCGGCTATACTCTTGTGTTATACGTGGTGTTTAGTTTAAGAATTTTAGTTTAGGTCATATAAGTTTTTAATTTCGCATTTAGTGACCATTAGATTAGCCATCACCTATTCACCCCCTCTAGGTGATTTTACACCACCTTCATCAATCAGTTCATGAAAGTGAGGGGTCATTTTCTCGTCGACTTCCGTCCACTTGGGTGGGTTCAGTCTTCCAACAGATCCTGGTGGGGTAGGATGGTTGGGTTTGTCCTTGTCAAACTTGGAGCTCTGCTGTAACAGGTGGGGCTGTACCACTCGGTCAGGGCTGTGCAGTATGGCCTCCCGCAAAGTTATCATAATTTCTATGGCATCCTGGAGCACTATAATCCTTTGCGGGCACATTTTTTACTCCAGTTGGAGAGATGGGGCTCGCTCTTCATGAGCTGTATGAAGTCTCGGGGCTTGTTAGTGGAGATGCCCCTTATGAAGAATACGTTCCGACTTCTGAAGAACTTCATCTCTTGAAGAATGAGAGCTCTCAAGTATATAAGACATACTGGGAAGTGTTGTGTCACTTCCGCATCTGTGGCCAAATAACCTCTTGGAGAAACAGGGTGTCAAGCAGATGTCCTGGGGGAGCTACCTATTCAATGGTATAAATGAGAAGGATAGCCCAGTGACCAGTCTGGCTCCTTGCACTGACGAAGAAATTGCTGAGAGGATCAACGCCTCTGCGAGCTCTTACACCATGGAGTCAAATGAGGATACTTTCAAACCTAATACGGTCTTTGAAAGTTTTCATCATCAGGCCCGAGTTCCAATTTCTGACCGGGCGCTGTTGGCGGGCTTCCTTATGCTATGGCTGAAGCGTGTGTGGTGCCAACACTGCCACATGAAGTAATTATCGCCGATGTGGTATACCCGGTGGTTTTGTTGGCCTACGGAAAGTCTATCGTCCTTCTTCCAGTAATGGTGGCTGGAATTCAAAGTGGATTACGGGCTCTGGTTAAAGGCTTGTGCCAAGTGGAGGCCATTGTCGACTCCAAAGGTAGACAGAGGTTGACTCAGAGGGAAGGCTAAGAGTAAAGACCCCTAACCCTAGGATCAAGCATCCATATACGTACTTGTTGGCTTGGTACGTTATGCACTGCCCTTCACTGATGACGGCGGTACCTCTGTCTGAGGGGTTTGTCCTTTTGTGCAGAAGCTGGAGAATTCGAGCTGGTCCAACTACTATATGTTCTATGATCGAGGCGGAACTAGCACTCAAAAGTGTTTGTTTATGAAACCGATGAAAAGCTCGAATGTGTGCTAATGTACCCTCGATACTTCCATTATAGCATGGGCTCAACGGGTCGTATCCACAGGGAAGGGAGGCGATAGAAGCATTGACAGTTTCTATTCACGTTATTTGTTAATACTTCTTCTTTGTTGAAAGAATGAAAAAGAAAGTGAAAAGAAAAGGAAAAGGAAATCCAGAATGTGGTAGGTGAGGAGAGCGATGAAAACGTCGATGTAAAAAACCAAATAGAAGAGTGGTTTGGAAAACAAAGTAGAAAAGGAGATGAAACAAGGATGAACTAAGAAGGCGGTGAAAACATCGATAGAAAAATGAGAAAAGAGTTTTGAAAATGATTTCTAAAATAAGAGAAAAGAAAACTCATGGCTACTAACTACTAAATACTCCACTAACCATGCTAACCTCTTCATGATAGTTGCCTCACATTTTGATCCTCGGCCATCATTAATCCTTGGCTTCAAGAGAAGATACAAAGCATGGCACATAGATGGTTCATCACATTCAAACATGCATCAAGATCAAGTTAATACAAGCATCAACTCATTAGACTACTAAAAGAAAGCATGAAATAAAATAGAGTTAGCTTGGTTAGCAAGTTAGCAAGTTAGATGTTAGAACCCATCATCATTGGCCATCAATGGCTCTAGCAAGAACAAGGCCTTAATAGAGGCTACCCGATTCATGTGGATTATCAAGTAATTGGTTAGATGATTAGTGGTTAGTAGTTAGATTGCCATGAGAATAAAAGTTAGCAAGAAATCATGTAGAAGATGAAGGAGATTACAATGAAAGAGAAAGGAGGCACCTTTACATAGACTGTCACTATCTATTACATCAATCCCTCTCTATCTCTCTCTCTATGAATCACTCAGCCCTACTACAATGATCTAAAAAGAAATGAAAATACAAGAGAAATAAAGAGCACCTACCTACACTACTCCTAAAATCTGCACCTACTCCTAAAAACGAAGACTGCTTGCGCTCTGGGCCTATACAGGTCTATTTATAGGCGAAAGATGATTCCAGAAGACGAGACGGGGCCACGCGTCGAAAATCGACGCGTGGCTCCACTAACAAGCCGCGGATCCGCGGCTCTTGCCGCGGATCCACGGCCAAACCAGGGAGAGAACTCCCTGGTTTTGGTCTGGGGCTCCATCTGGCTTCGAGACGCTTCCTGGTATATTCCGTTTCTAGTAAATTCGTCCGCAAATTCGTCTGATATGCGCAAGAGGCTAGGTTCATTGTATCTTCTAGATAATCCCTTGCTTGGCCTCCAAGTAATGCGGATTTAATTACCCTTAATTGGGTTTAATTAAGCTCTTATTACATCTTTGCCCTTGAACTTTGGATCTACCTGCAATAAAGATCAAAACACGATTTAGATCGACAATTTATTCATAAATCGGTGGGAGAATGCGAAATAATAATGCAGAATTGTAGACTAATCATTCTATGTTCGGAAATTTATTCTGAACGCTTCAAACTACCAGCTCGACCGTTGCTTCCCCGAGATTGCTGATGCATCTTACGAGGATAAATTTTCCGACCTTGCGGGACCAGATGATTTCACAAGGCTGCCATCGGGAGTCTTCTGGTGGCTGATTAATATTCGGCCTGGGTATCTGCTCTTTCGGCAAGGGAACTCATGTACGATCGAGCCTTATATGCCGAGTCATTTTGCTCGACAGTTCGGTTATGGTCAATTATATATTGGTAACCCCAATGCTAATCTCTCCTTCAGCGGGAATTTATTTGAGGGTGCTCGGGCATGGTACTATAGCGTGGCTGAAGGGACAAAAGCTATTTTCAGCTTGCCTCACAAGACGCCCAACTGTTACACTAGCCTCAGCTTCTGTACTTGGTACTCCCTGTCTAGCAAGATGCCTGATTTCAGAATAAATACCTCATGCATTAAGAGCATCAAGGCGTCCTATAAGGACAAATTGGAGTCCAATAAATGCGTGCGAGGTATGGACGAATATCAGGCAGCCGAGAAAGAAACAGGAGGGGAAACAGGGACGGGACCGAGGGTAGTAGCACCCAAGGAGCAGCCCATTAAAAAGAGTCGGCAGGCTGTGTCCAAACGTTCCCACGACTCTACTTCCAATGGTGAGCCTATCCCGAAGAAGGATAGGAGAGAATCGGAGGCTGGAAGCTTCAATGCCCGAGATAGTTCCTTCTGGTATTGAGGAGTAGAGGGAGGAAGAGGAAGAGGAGATCCCCCCTCTTCGTCCTCGTGGTCTACGCAGCAGGGCCCCATGATCCTGGAAGAAGGGGAATTTGCAGGTGAACCCATCATGGTTGAAGAGGCTGAGCGACCCGAAGTTGACTTGTTAGGGAGGGATGACGTTGAAATCCCAGGGGTCTCAACTCAGCCTGTGCCTTCTTCAGTTTATGAGAGAAGGGTTGAGATGCAACAGTCTGGGTCTCCCAGTGTATTGATGCCCACTTCACGGGTTGTCGATCCCAGCCCTACTACTGGGGTACTCAGTAGTAAATTCTCGATTGCTGAGCCCGCTTGTGTTGAACTGTCATCTTCATCGTCCGAAGAACATGGGCAATATTCTGGCGAAGAAGTTGATTTCGGCGACGAACCCGCTCTTCTTGATACGAGCAAATTTTCGCATATTTTAGAGGAAGAGATACAAGGATGTGACCCTATGACGGCTTCACCGATAGCAATAATTGCCGCTACTGAAGGTACTTTCCTTGTTTTCTTGAACCGTCTCCTTCTCAAGTTAGGGAAGGGTTCTGACATTTACTTTTGATTTTCAGGGCTGTCTGTCGACAGTGAAGCCACAACCTCCTCTCATATCGAGGAGATAATTCAAGAGCTTGCCCAGCAAGAGGGCCCTGAGGCTCCTATTACCGAGATGCCTCAAGAGAGTGCGACCGTTGGGGTTAGGGAGGCCTCCACCCCACACGATCTATTCAGGAATTCGCCATCTTCAGATCCTCAACTTGGTAAGAGAATACTGATGTATTAAATATTCTCCTTTTTATTATTATCGCTAACATTTTAGTGGTTTGCAGAGAGCACTGGGGTAGCTCAAGAAGAGGATCCCGCGGCAAGCATTGGTGCAGAAGATAGTACAATTCAAGCTTCGGCTGGGGAACCCGACGTCGCAAGGTTTGTTGTTGCTTCTGTTGCAGTGGAGGCTGCTACGACAATAACCGTCCCGGAGGTGTCGGCGACTACCTTAGTACCTGACACACCTATCATCGGCCTCACTCCTGCGCAAGATGAACTAATTCCCATCTCTCACCTTGTCATGGAAAGGGGGTCCGGAAGTACATCAGCAGGGTTATCTCCAGCTAACGACATGATAGAAGAGCTAGCATGTCAAATGGTGCAGCAATTTTTTACTTCCATAAGATCTTGTATTGACCTCATCCTTTCTGGGGGCAGCTCTTTTGAGTTTGCTCGAATGCTTTTCGAAAATCAGATCAAGAATATTGGTCATACTGGGAGTCCTTCGCAGGCTAGGGCATGCCTGATACTGGTGGAGCAGCTGGGGAGCCACCTGAAGGAGCTCAAGACTCTAGAGAATGCTGGCTCAATAGATGAGGCCCAAATAACTCTGGGTAAGCTTCTTGCCGCTTAAGAACATGAGCGAAAGGAGATGGAGGAACAAATAGCTGAAGAGGCCCGCCATCTCCAGCATTTCCTGGCTGACCACCAAAGGCTGATTGACGACTCTAAGGAATCTGAAATCGTCATACAGAGTGCAAAGCAGGTTATTGTCACTGCTCGAGCTACTATCGCCAGGGCACAAGCCTTGATCGAGACCAATGAGCAGAAGCTTGTCGCTGCTAGAAAAAGGCTGGAGGAGCTGGAAACTGCCAAGGCACAGGTTGAAGAAAACCTCTCTGCTTATTCCTCCAGATTGGAGTCTCTTCAAGCATAACTAGCCACGAAGAGATTTTTGTCTGAAGAGAAGCTGCGGGTCCAAGCTCTGGTGGAGGCTGAAAGGCACGCCAGCACGAGATGCATCATCTCTAGGAACAAATCCGTTCTTTGGCGAAGTAAGATTATTAACCTTCTCCTTTTTGTATGGTTCACCCTTTTTTTTAACACTCTATTTGTCAAGAGTGTCTGTATTACTTTTACCATTTTTGAATTAAATAATAAAAGTCTTCAAATTTTTGCTCCATCTTCATCCTTTCAAGTTTTTTGCTCGCTGTAGATGAACTCAATTTTCATAACCGTAGTCCTTGACTATTTGTAAAACGTAGTCTTTAGTCGGCCATGAACAATAAACTCGGGCTGAACTGAGTTCTTGAGTGAAACGTGGCTCTCATTCATATTGGAGACGCGATTCTGGGAGACGCAGCCCTAAGTCATTATTGAATACGCCGTTCAGGCTTATCAAGGAAGACGCGCTAACCTTTCTTTTCGATAAGGGCGCAGCTCTGGCTTAAGGACAAAAAGGCGTTATTCTGAAACGCGAATTTGTGTTCTTTAATAAAGGGGACACGACCTTCATATTTATGAGAGGATGCATATCTGTAGACACGGCCCTTGATTCTGTCACGATGTAGTGGAGACGCGGTCCTAGGCTCCTCAAAAACTAATGCATGGATCTCAGCTAATTGATGGGGATGCGACACTAGCTCAGTAGAGACGCGTCTCTGGACCCTTGATAAGGCGCAAACTCAGGCTGTATTGAGTTTATAATGAAGGCAAGACTTTCGTTTCGCAATAGAGACGCAGTTCCGGGCTCCTCGAGAACAACATGGGCCTTCTCTGGTCATTGAGGACGCAAGGTTCAGAACACAGCTTTCAAGTTGATGCAAACTCAGGACGCAACCTCTGATGGGTCTAATTCGCTGAGGAGATGCGGCTCTGAATCACTCCCAGAGACGCAGTCGTAGCCCTTCCGAAAGGACTGAAAGGAATGCAGTTTTTCAGGTTCGTGAAAGGACGCGGATCTCAGGACGCGACTTTTGAATCTGTGCTTGACGCAACCTTCCAAGCGTCACATGCAGCTTCGTCTTAAAGATCTTGTTAGATCTTTAAATGCCAAGTCGGCGTTGACGATTAGGGACTCGTGTCCTTTAATGTTTCCCGAAGCGGCAGTCCACGTGTTAGCTCTTTATTGGGCTTTGACGTTAAATCTTTAAATGCCTAGTCGACATTGATGATTGGGGACTTGCGTCCTCTGATATTTCCCGAAGCGGCAATCCACGCGTCAGCTCTTTATTGGGCTTCGAAGTTCGTGTGGGAATTAAGGCCAATGGCTCTGATTTTTACGCCATTAATTATAGGCCTTATGGCTGGCCTATAAATAGGACTCGGCCCTTAACAGTCCATTGTTTAGACTATTTCCCTTAAGAGCAGGCGCACTGAGGGTCTTCATTTTGCCTTAATCTTCTTTTTTCAATGGGATGTGCCCCCATGGACAGTGAAAACTCAAAGCTTTCATGCTTTTCTTTAATCTTTCCTGAAGATTATCACTGTCAAGTGATTTCAAGATCAAAAAGCGTCCCTCTGAGTACCTTTTATATCCGCTCCTTGATGCAGAAAGTTTAACATCTAGAGGGTTCTTCTGCGGGTAGGAATTAATTATCACCATGAAATACTCAGCCCAACTGAGTTTCAGTTTTGCTGTCCCTTGAAGAGATTCACTCTCTTGACCTTCTCTTGAAGCCTGACTGGTGCGTCTATTATTTGGAAGTCGCGCCTTTTAGACTTCTTGATGAAGTGCGAGTTAATTGAGTCTGAACTCTAACTCAAAGTCCTCTGGACGCAAGTGTGATGAACTCTGTATCTGGACTGTGAGACACGAGCTTTGCATATAGAGCTCACATTTGAGGTTGTTGACATAAAAGATTTTTAATTGTTGTTGAGGGCTTCAGACTTGGATGTAGCAACCCTTGTTTCTGGAACAAGAATGTGGCAACTTTCGCGTCTGGTTCTCTTTGCTTCTCATATTTTAGACGCGGGTCAAAAACTATATCGCGTTCAGATCTGTGTGTATCTGAAGTCTACAACTTCGATCGCGTCTGTTTTAATCGTAACAGAATTTTGACTTTCTGCGCGGGTCATCCCTGTGTCTGAAGTTTACAGCTATAGCCGCGTCTGTTCTTCCGTCTTTCTATTTTAGAATCCTAACCCTCTGGTTTTTACTTCCCGCAGGTAGCCTTAATCAGTCTTTCGCATATTCGCTGGGCCCTTGAGAGAATATATCGGCCAGCGAACTCGTTTGATGGTCGAGCACTGGAGGAGAAGTCAAGGCTCCTATGGGCGACGAGGATTTGCGCGACTGATGACATCCGTTAAGACCTCATTGGACATGATGTAACGGCAATGCCCCTGGGTTCGTCATGGTCACAGTGGGTATGGTGGTGGGTATGGTCCTCTTACAGGTCAAGGGAAAGAGGACGTCACCTGTAAGGTCTTGGATTCTCCCTTCACCAACCTCACCCCAGAAGTGACATCGACAAAAAATCCATGTTCATTGGATGACTTTCTGGTAGTTGAGATGTTCATCAACGAAGGATTATGACCTACACCAGTTGGTCGGGTGAAATCAGAAGGCTTTGCTGCATTTCGACCTCAAGAAACACCATTGTTCTTGGTCAACGATGGACTCCTTCGATGTTTACGTCATGCATCATGATGTAATCAGCATCCGATCGTCACAATAGTGCTCAGCCCTTCTTTGGCGCTCTTCCAAACATCTTGTATTTGGAGTGGTGATAATGCTTTAGGGAGTGAGTGCAACTTTTTACTGAGAGAGAGGGACTTCTTTGTACTCCTATATTGTAACACTCAATCTTATTGTATAAGAGAGCGTCTTGTATCACTTTCATGTGTCTGAATATAAATAAAAGCGACACTTTTTCCTTGTCTTCTTTTATTGTCTTGAATTCCTTTTTTGCATTGAAAATCAGATGAATAGAAGTAAAGGATCTTTGACTTGCTAAAAATATGATAATAATCCTAACGAGTCAAAGTTTATAGAAAAATCCTGTTCCAGAAAATTCATCAATGCTGTCAGAGGTGTGATATTAACTTGACAAAAGTGAGATAATCTTGTGGACCTACCAATCTATAAATGAGAATGACAAGTGGAATTTGTACCCCAGGGAGGATGAGTTTTCATCAGAGGTTTGGAATTAACTTGACTAGACCCAGCTGGGGATTTAGTGAAAAAAAACTGTTAACGGTGTAATGTTAACCTAATAATGTTTTTTAAGTGGACTTGTTACTCTGTTGACGAGAATAACATGTGAGACTAGACTCGCGGGGAATCTAGGAGGACTTTTTCCGTTAGAGGTGTGATATTAATTTAACGGGTTAAATATAGTCTTGTCAGAAGTGTAATGTTAACTTGATAAGGGTGTGAGTCAGAGGTGTAATATTGACTTAACTCAAGAGTGTTCCAGCTTCATTTGAGAAAACTAAAAGTGTCACTGTCATACGTTTAATGTTTAACTTAGCAGTGAGGGTAATGCTAGAGGTGTAATTTTGAACTTGGCATTGGTCATCTCGACTTCGACAAGGAAGTCCGAGGGAAAGTCATGGCCATAGGTGTATTGTTGAACTTAACAATGACCTGGACGCTAGAGGTGTAATGTTAAACTTAGCATCGCTCATTTCAGCTTCGATATGAAAGTCTGAGGGAAAATGACTGCCAGAGGTTTAATATTGAACTTGGCAGCAACTTAATCACTATTAGAAGTATAATGTTAAACTTAACAGTAATTTGTCAGAGGTGTGGTATTAATTTGACAAAAATTAGCTCATGATGGGAGCAATTTGGGGACCTGTCGTTCTACTGATGAGAATTAACAAGTAGAATTTGAAATGTCAGAGGTGTAATGTTAACTTGACAGTGATTGATTTACGATATAAGCAATTTTGAAGACTTATCATTCTATTGATGAGAATTGACAAGTGAAGTTTAAAGTGTCAGAGGTGTAGTGTTAATTTGACAAATTTGAAGGCTTGCTACTCCATATAGAGTTGAGACAAGTAAGATTTGTACTTACTAGGGAGTACTGAGATTTTTCATTGCTAGAGGTATACTGTTAACGTAGCAATGACTATATTTCGTGGACCTACCATTCTGCATATGAGAATTGGTAAGGGATTTTGGAGGAGAGAGTGAGACCAAGTCCACATAGGATTTTTAGCAAACCCTCAGGTATCAACGGATTTGGTGTGCCTTTACCAACTACCGTTTGAGTTGGGCTAGCCATGCTATTCCCCACAGCATGATGAGTCGTCGAAGACTTATGTTGGGCTTAGAAGCCAACATTTTCCTCTGTCCTTAGCCGCCGGAGGCATCGGACGTTAATGAAGAGAGCAATACTAAAACCCAAGTTTCGCCTTTTGTTTCTTTCTCAATATTTACATCATACATCATGGTGCGATCAGGGCCCGATTAGCTTGTCACTGATCTATCGTGATGTGACCTAGTAAAGGAAAGAAACTTTTCTTGGATCTGGAGCTTTGATCAGAGGTGTAATATTAACTTGATCAGAGAAAAAGTACTATTAAGGATAGTATTTCTTCAGGAATCTGCCGTTGATTGGCATCATGAGTGTATCACCGTTTGAAGTTATGAGGCAATATGCTCCATTTGAGTAGACTGACTCTACTACAAATGGTCCTTCCCATTTGGGCTGGAATTTTCCTTTTGTCTTATGTGTCATTACCATAGGTCTTCTGACGGCTAAGACAAAGTCACCTTTCTTGAAAGTTCGCGCCTTAACTTTCTTGTTGAAGGCTCTGGTAATCCGGGCTTGATAGAGCTCGATTTGTTGTTGGGCCTGTAGACGTTTATCATCTAAGGCTTCAAGTTCTTGGAGTCGCAGTCGATGTTTCTCCTCCTTTGTCATCTCTGCTGTCAAGGCGACACGTAGAGATGGAATTTGAATTTCTAGTGGAAGCACGGCTTCACACCCATATACCAAAGAAAATGGTGTAGCTTTAGTTGGGGTTCGAATAGTTGTACGATAGGCCTATAAGCATTCACCTAACTTATTGTCCCAGTCACCCTGACTTTTCGAGACGATTTTCTTGAGAAGCTTGCCAACGGTCTTGTTGAAAGCTTCTGCGAGACCATTAGCGGCGGGGTAGTATGCCGTTGAGGACACACTCTGAATTCTGAACTTAATGCAGAACCTTTGGAAAGCCTGACTGACGAACTGGGGTCTATTGTCATGGACAATTCCCGAGGTACACCAAAACGGTAGATGACGTGATGTTAAACAAATTTGATCACATCAGATGACTTTACCTCCTTTAAAGGAATGACTTCAGCCCATTTTGAGAAGTAATCGGTTATGTCTAAAATGAACCGATGTCCTTTTGATGATGGTGGACTGATAGGGCCAACTACGTCCATACCCAACATCTCAAATGGCCAGGTAGAAGTTGTAGAGTAGAGGTGTCCTGGTGCTTGATGGATGAAATCATCATGCACTTGGCAGGCGTGACATCTTTTGGCATAAGTGATGGCGTCAGGGATCATCTTAGGCCAATAATATCCCAACCTTTGGAGTCGATCCCCAAGTTTTGGGCCAGGTTGATAGGCTCCACACATGCCGTCATGGGCTTCTTTCAATACCTCCTGTGCCTCTTTTTGTGACAGGTAACGAAGCAAGATCCCGTCATGCGACTGACGATACAGTGTCCGCGTAATCGCATTATAGTAGAATTTGGGGGCTTTCCTTCTAATGGCAGCCGCTTCTTTGGTATCATCAGGCAGGATGCCGTACAAGACATAATCAATGTAAGCGAATTGCCAGTCTCTAGGCTCTGGGCCGGTTGACGACTCAAGAGCTTCTTTGACTTGATAGTTCCCTGTCGGCTTCTGGTAATCCTCAGAAGCGATTCTTGGGCAATACAGGTCATAGCTGTGGACAAGTATTTTCTCTACTACTCCAGCTGGAAGGGCTAAAGAGGCAGCGAGAGACGCCAGTGCATCTGCATGCGCATTTTACTGGCGGGGTACATGGTCGATGTAAAAGTTTATGAACCTCTCGGCCATGTGGACAATTGCGTTGTAATAGGGTACTAGATCTTCATGTCTGACTTCGTACCCCCCGCGAACTTGGTTGACGATAAGTTTAGAGTCATCATATGCCTCAAGATTTTTAACGCCAATCTCATCGGCGAGTTGCATTCCAATCAAAAGGGCATTGTACTCCTCTACATTGTTGGAACAAGGCTCGGTTAATGAGAAGGCTCGAGGAATCACATAGTTCTATAGGGAGATGAGTACTACCCCTACTCCTGCTATGATATGTCCTTTCGGGTCTGTTCTCGATGCACCGTCGAAGAAAATTTGCCACACTTGTCGTTCAAAATATGTCTAGGTTAAGCAAACATCAGCGACCTCGTCTGGGAGTCCTCGTAGAGTTAGGTTGCTCTCGGATCTGGATGCTCAGCCAGGAAATCAGCCACCGCTTGTCCCTTCACGACTTTTGTGGTAAAAAGCGCATTTCATATTAGGATAGCAGTATGGCCCATTTTGCCAATTGGCCATTTAACGACGATGGCTTTATAATGAGTAGCCTCAAAGGGTTAACCTTTGATATGACGTTTATAGTTTGGCCTACCAAATAGTGTCACATTTTCTGAACAGCGAACACCAATGCCAAACATTCCTTCTCGATCGGGTTGTATCGATGTTCGGCCCCGATCATAGTTCTACTCAAATAATAGATTGCTTGCTCATATCCATGATCATTGTTTTGGGCTAGTAAAGCTCCTAGAGAATGATCCATTGCTCGGACGTATATCAGGAAAGGTTTTTCGGACACCGGAGCTGTAAGGACTGGTGGTTGTGTGAGGTATTATTTAATTTTCTCAAACGCTTGTTGGCAAGCATCGTCCCAAATAAACGAGACACCCTTTTTCATTAATTTGGTAAAGGGTTGGCATCTTCCGGAGAGATATGAGATGAACCTTCAGATGTATGCCAATCGTCCCTGCAATCTCCTAAGTTCTCTAAGATTCCGCGGAGGTTGCATCTCTTGAATAGCGCGAACTTTTCTGGGTCCAAACGAATTCCTGTGGAGGTTACCACAAACCCTAGGAATTTGCCACTGGCCACCCCTAGGAAGGATTTGGTGGGGTTCATCTTCAACTGATGGGCCCGTATGATGTCAAAGATAGCCTTCAAATCGGCTATGTGATCACCTTTGGCGCGGCTTTTTACTGCAATGTCGTCAACATAGCATTCCACTGTTTTACGCATGCATTCGTGGAAAATGGCATTCATGGCCCTCTGATATTTTGCCCCCGCATTCTTTAGTCCGAAGGGCATGACGGTGTAGCAGTATACCCCCAGTGGTGCCCTGAAAGAAGTACGTTTTTCATCATCAGGATACATTTTGATTTGGTGATACCCTGAGAATCCATCCATGAAGGACATTCGCTCGAATCCACACGTATTGTCAATCATGACATCCGTGATTGGAAGAGGGAATTTGTCTTTGGGACAGGCCTCGTTTAGATCGCGCAACTCAATGCAGATCCGGATCTTTCTGTTCTTTTTGGCAACGGGGACGATATTGGCTACCCAATCAGGATGTTGTTCTTCCCTAATGAAGCTAGAGTCTATAAGTTTTTTGACTTCTGACTGAATTGCCTCCATTACTTCTGGACGGAACCGTCCCTGCTGTTGTTTGACTGGCTTTACGTCCGAATTAACGTTGAGGCAATGCATAACCACTCGAGGATCAAGTCCAGGCATGTCCTCATAATTCAAGGCAAAAACATCTATATATTCTCGCACAAGAGATATTAAATCCTCTTTCTCAGAGGGCGATAGGCTTTCGCTTATAAAGATGGGCTTAGAATTAGCCTCATCTCCTAGATTAATCTGAGCAACCTAATCCTCCATGGGTTGCTCGCGCTGTTCAAAGCGAGTATCCCAAAGAGCATTTAAGTGTTTGATCCAAGGATCTGTATCAGATTGGATCATTTCTTCATCTCTGTCTTCCAGGTGGCTGGTTGAAACCATAGTCACTAAAAGTTCTCTGAAGATGTGCCGACACTAACATCTGACTCCCACGATGACGTGCCCGATGAGTAATTATGGCATAATGACTCTTCGGACTCAGAGGCTGATGGGATCAGAGTTGACACATAGCCCAACCTCCTACGACTTCGATGATAATAATAAGGGGTTTCCCTTTTGGAACGAAAGATCAGAGTAGTAATTTCCTTCCTTTGCCGAAGTTCAACCCAGGTCCGTTTGTCAGATCATACCCCATGCTTTCAGTCATTCTGAGTACATTTGGCTCATAATGAATGAACTGAGGGGGCTCCTTCTCGCTTTGATTCTTCATGAGACATCGGCTCGGATTTGATTTGTCCGAAAAGAATTGGTTTTTGGCCTTTCCGTCTTACTGGAACCATGAATATTGATTCTTGCGCATCACCGGCATCTTGGTACGTTTCGAAGGATGATTTCACTGGTACATGCAATGATGTTAAAGCATCCATTGCCGACCAAGAGTCATCATCCACTTCAGTACTAGTGTTTGACGGCACTGATCAGAAGCGAACACAAAAAGATAAGCCAAATATAATTCTTCATTAATATACCATCCTCCTACATCATTGGCGGTGTTATCAACATCGAGCTTATTAATGCTCGTTACAAGTGGATCTAGTTCCCACATGCATTCTTGTTTCTCCAGCTCGGTGTCAGCTTCATTACCAGAGTCCGGCTCTTTTGGTTGTGGATCTCATTTGTTTCCACAGAGTCCCGGTACAGGAGAGAGTCTGTGAAATAGTTCTCGACTCCCTTGAACGGATGCCTTTCGGCAATCAACGTTCGTACCTTTCCACTCTCGTCGATGTATTTCATGACTTGGTGGAGAGTGGAGGGAACGATGAAATTACGATGAATCCATGGTCGTCCCAGCAGCAAATTATATGAGGTAGGTGTCGGCATCGATCACGTAGCATGTCACTTCCGACTTTAAGTCCCCAATTTGACATTTGAGCTTCATCTTTCCCATTGGATGGGTACCATTGGCATTGAACCCATAAATGGTCGTCTGAGTGGCGCTCAACCGGTGGGTAGGAACCCCTAAATGTTGCATGACCCGGCGAGGCGTAATGCTTAATGCGGACCCTGGATCTACCTGAATGCGGCTTACTTTAGATGATCCGATGTAACCTGTGAAGTATAGGGGTCAATCATGTTTCCCTTTAACCTGCATATCATTTGCCGTGAAAGTGATGCAGGGAGCATTTTTTGGGAGGCGTGGAGGCAATCCTCTACATCTTCCTCCCATGGTCCAACCGGCACCTGGGTCATGAAAACCTTAACGTTAGCTAGAGCGTCTCTCAAAGCTTCTCTGGTTGACTTTGATAGCCTCAGGAGCTCGGAAGAGTAATTCGGGCCGGGATATTGGCCAGTTGAGTCAGGACATCAAAGCGGTAAGGTGTTGTGGATCCTTCTGCGATGTCTTTTGAGAGAGCTTTAGAAAACCAAAGCTCATTCTGTCTCTCCACGGGTTGTTTTGTTGAGGGCTTGACTGACTCTGTAGCGGGTTTTGGAGGGATTGCCGCCATTTCGTCATACTTTTTTAAATATGACTGGCCCGAATGAGTTTCCGCCATAAATTGGTTGGGTTCTACAGCGAGAACTATTATTTTCTCTTCTGAATCAGTCAGTGAGGGAACATCAATTTCTGCTTCGCGGGAAGAATTACACACAAATTGCAGGACGAAGCCTTTGCCTTGCCTTTGGACCTTCTGTTGGTAACAGTGGTCCATTGCTAGCCATCCATAAGGTCAGGATGAACCCACATGATTTCCCCCTGAGGTGTGGGGATAGGTACAAGACCCTTTTCTTGCTGATGGTGAGGGCCTATGTTGATCATTCTTAGTTCCCCTTTTGAGATGGGGACTACTCCAGAGGGTGTTGGAGGTTGTCTTCAAAACTGGAGGAATAATGTCATATTAGCCGTCACTTGCTTCTGCTCTGGATGAAGTTTTAGTACCTCTGCGTCAATCAGAGCCTGAAGGATGTTTTTGAAAACATAACAGCTCTTGGTGGGGTGTCCCAGCATCTTATGATACAAGTAGTAGTTGGGATTATCGGTTTTACCGACTTCTTCAGGACGTCTAGCTTCGAAAAGTTTCAGTCTGTTGCTCTTGTTAAGTAATTTGAACAGCGAGTCAACATGTTCGTCCTTGAAGGAATAACGCTTGCTAGCGCGCGGCTGACTTGAAGAGCCACTTCCCTTGACCGGTTGAGGTTTGAAAGGGGATTTGATTTCTGTCGCCAAGTTATCCTTCCTTTTTGTTTGAAGGGACGCGTCTGGCGCACGCCTTGTCGACCTTTCGGGTCTGGGTTTGTTTTCTTCTGCCCTAACCCTGGCGATAATTTCTTCAGCTTGTTCACCTTGCTGATCAATTATTTCTAGGTGCGGCTTTTAGCAACTCCTATTTGGGCGAGGAGTGAAGTTTGTAGATTGTGGCGGCATGTTTCCACCAGGGTGACCTGGGTCATACCGCTTGGACATCGGAGTGCTACATTCTAAAATCTTTCTACAAATGCTTTGATGGACTCCCCCTTTCGCTATTTTGTAGCCAAAAGAGTAGGCATTATGACCTCTGAGTCGTCTTCAAAGAAGCGTGTCAGGAAGAGCTTCTCCAAATCGCCCTAATTTTTAATGGAGCCTTCTGGGAGCTTCATGAACCATTTAATGGCAAGCCCTTTTAGGGTGCCGATGAACAAACGTGCCAGGATGGCATCGTTATCTACCATGTTCCCCATCTGAGACTTAAAGTAGTAGATATGTTGGTTCGGTGACCCTTTGCCGTCAAATGCTTGGAGGGTCGGAGCTTTGAACTTGGGAGGGTATGGAACAAGGTCCCACTTGGCTGGATATGGCCGGAGTACTCTTGCTTCTTGGAGGCCTTTCCGATTAGTAAGGGCCTCGAGAAGTTGCTCTAATTGATTCATTCTTTTAGAATGAACCCCTCCATGGTCTCGGTTGTCCTTCTCCTGAGATGAGGATTTAGACGAGCCAGAAGTAGATTGCTCTTTCTCCTCAATATGTACAAAAGATGAGCTTTCTTCCTCCTTTCGTTTGCCTTTAGACTTTTTAGAGGAAGCTTTGTCGGTTGACTTCCTCTTATCTTTAAGCAATTGTGCCAGCATCTGCTTGAGGGTATCGATAGATTCTTGTTGAGCATGAATCATCTTGAATTGTTTCTTCTGGACCTGGGCTTACTGATTCAAGCGCCTGGCTGTCTCCTCAGAAGTATTTGTCATGTATATAAAGGCCTCATTCTCTATGGAAGAGTTCGAAGCCTGTGACTCTGTAATAGCGGAATGCGAGTCATTTACTTCAATGCCCCAAGCCAGGGCACTGTAATTGATCGGGGCAATTACCCCAGTCCGAGTGCGAGTATGTCGGTACACTCCTTCTGGTTCTGTGTTAGACTCGTCGGGGCGGACCACAGGTTGCTTTCCCCTACTCCTGCTTGTCATGTTTGTAGTGATTTCAGGGTACTCAGTGTCAGAGAGAGTCCTTCTTCTGTGGGAGTGATTTCTTTTAGCTGATCGGGGAGTTAGAGTCAGCTGTTTGAATCTAGACTGCTGGCTTACACGTGGACTGCAGTGGTACTCAGAGAGCATTATAATAAGCCATTCGCAGCAACATGATGGAGTGATCTGACTAGCACTCTCTTCCTTGTCAAATAATCCCTTAGATTCGTGGGAAGGGGATCGAAGAGATTAGCCTCAGATTGTCGAGGGCTTTTCAACTTGTGAGAGTTCTCCTTGCTTCGCAAAGCTGAGACGCAAGGTTCTGAGACGTGGGGCTCATGAACACAGCTCTCGCGTTGCGGCTCTGAAACACGAGTCTGGCGTCTCTGGTGAGAAGAGGCGCGGCTCTCGTGTTGCCGATTGTCGCATCTGGGTAGAGATGCTTGAGAAACGCAGGGCTGCTGGGTCCCGCGTACAGAGGCGCGAGTCTCGTGTCTTTGATAAAGAGAATGAACTTCGCGTTGGCGTTTGGGAAGCGGTGCTTCAGAAACACGAGCTTGGTGATTCTCACATTTAGGTTGCCAAACGCGGACTTCACATGTCTGTTATTGTTCAGAAGAGATGCCGGTCTGAACTTTGCGTCCTACCTCTGTTGGACAGACAGTTGTTCCAACTTGTAGTTGATGCGCACGCTACCTCTGTCGCCGCTCGGCATTCCGGTTACGTCATGTGGGTTGAAGGGAACCCCCGGTAACCCGGCGCTGAGGAAGGGGATGAACAGGCTGAACATCAGGAACGTTAACCACACGGGTCTCATGGGAGACGTTGGCGTGAGCGTTACGCATGATACGATTAGCCACGACATCCTTCTCACCAGTCACGTCTGAGAGAATCTCAGAACGGACTTGAGAACAAGTCCCCGAAGAGACTTTTCGGTAGACCCGCGCCTTTGGGCTCTTGGAGCTAGAAGAGAGGAACTCTTCATACTTCACCTAGTCGAAATCTACGACAAGTGATTCGATCGTTTTTCCCATTCAGGTGACGTCACCTTGCGCCACAACTTGCTCGTCAGTAGAGAAAGTAGTCCCCAGCAGAGTCGCCATCTCTTGTTTGATGGGAGAAAGATCCTTGTAAAATTTCTTTAAATCAAATGAAAGATTACAACAGATTAATACTCCGACTACAAGGGAGGGAAGATGTTCAGAATTGAATCTCCCCTTTGTTTAATGCTGGGTTCTTGGTGTGGCGGTGGAAAGTGAATCTTATTTTCCGTTGACCAGGTGAACGTCAGAACCTCTTGGGAATCCTCTCTTTGGATAGCAGACGGAGTAACACAGCTCCTATCGACCAGGAATCTCAAAGAGATTATAGGTAAAGATTAACTTGTACGCAGCAAGTTGTTCAAAGAATTGAACTCTCTTTCTTTTCAGTGGAAGTCTTGGTGCTTTTACAGCTCACAGGCTAAATTCTTCTCCAAGAATTATCTGATCAACCGACCCCTTCTCCATAGCAAACGGGGCTATTTATAGAGGTTTCAGGGGTGAACGTGCCCCCTAAAAACTCTCCATAATGGGGGTTAACTTCCTCATTATGTGGGCAGTAATTGACCCAATAACGAGGGCAGTTATAACTGAGATGCGAGTTTCGACCCTCGCGTCTTGGTGCTGCAGTGATGCAGAGACACGGGTTTGAACCCTCGCGTCTTGGTGGTGCAGTGATGCAGAGACGCGGGTTTCGACCCTCGCGTCTTGTTGGCGCAGTGATGCAGAGACGCTGGTTTCGACCCTCGCGTCTTGGTGGCACAGTGATGCTGAGATTAGCCCTGCGTCTGGAGTTTGGACTGCTTTTTGGTGACTCGTCTTTAGTGATTTTTATATAGTCTACAAAGTGTACTAGGTCAAGTGTTATGTACTCAAATCAGCAAGCATGGAATAGCTACAATAAATAGTAAAATATGGAAACGAATTAAAATTCATCCGATATGAAGTCAAATTATCAAGTTATTATTAAAACTCATCTAATTTGTATGTTTCAGTATATATCCCATACCATATACTTTCGCATACAAGTCGAGAGAGGTTGGTTATTGAAAATTAATGTAAATCGACGAACCATGTTTAGAATGGGTCCTGTGCATACCCGAGACAACGGTCCATGAGTATCCGGTACTGAGCCGGAACATACCGCTAAGTACTAGGTTTTACTATATGTCCGTAGGACTTAATATACGCCCAAACATGAATAGTGTATCATTGCTCCCTAAAGGAATATACCCAAGGGATTACAGCACAGCCGACAGGAGGAAATGGAGTAGGGGTGTCAGTACACCCCACGGAAACACCTTGTGGCCTCCAGGTAGAATTCTAAGTATAGCTGTACAACATTTGTATGGCCACCATAAACACGGAAGCTATATCAGTACCCATCAGTTTTCTCCCGGTGTATGTTATTCAATTATTACAGATTGTCTAATAATAATATCCACTGGGTATTCACAGTAATCCACTATCCATGGTTATCCTATTACGAGGATCAACATGTGTATAATATCAGGAGTATAACAGGAGTCTCCCTGTTTCAGGGGTTCAAGCATACAGGGGTTCAGGAGTATCAGATGGTAGCAGTAAAATTGACAAGTCAATTCCCCGTAAAAGTGGTAATCGTGAATAGACATTGTGATACATGTGTCAGGTGCAATAGTATTTAGTCAGGTGTCACGATATTAGGTCAATTGTATCAGGACCAAGTACTTAATATGTCGGTGTCAGGTAAGCTGAATACAGAGCCACAATATCATATGTCAACTCGTATAACGATGCATCATGTATTAAAAGCTAGAATAGCAATTATTAGGCATGTAATGGTGGTAATAAGACATTCTCATATCAATATATCATGCAATATATGCTAGAGTAGCAATCACTAAACATGAATTGGTGATAACAAAGCACTCGTCTAGAACCGGAACACAATACCGAATTAGAATCTAGAAAATCCGCGAATACGTGCGTGCATGCTACCAATCCATATAATATATGTATATATATATAAATATATATTAGAGAGAATAAGAGACGAGAGAGAAAGAGAGGAGAGAGGACTAGTTAGAGAAAGAAAGAGTCCACAAGATAGAGAGAGCTAAAGAGAGAGAGTTGTAAGGGGAAAGATAGATGGCGAGTTGTGCTTGAAAATAAAGGGGGTAATTAGGGAATGAAAGAGAGGGTAGATAGGGAATAAAAGAAAGAAGGATAAAAGAGGAAAGAAGGAAAATAAAGAAAGAAGAAAAGAAAGAAAGAAAGAAGAAATAAGAAAGAAGAAAGAGGGGAAGGGCGAGGGGTGGTGGCCGGTGGCTTTGGCTACTGCCGGCGGCTAGGGGACGCCGGTGCTGTCGGAGGGGGGGGGGGCGGTGTGGCCTGGGCGCAGGGGAGGAAGAGGGGGTGGAGGGGTTTTGGGTTTATGTCAATGGTGATGTTGTTGGTGTAGTTGGTGTTGTTGTTGAAGATGATGGTGGTTGATGGAGTTGTGGTGGTGTAAGAAGTTGGAGGAGGAGGTGGAGATGGTGGTGAGGTGATGGAAGTGGAGAAATTGATGAATTTGATGGTAAATTTTGGAGAAGAAGGAAGGTATGGTGATAGGTTTTAGGGAAATTGGAAAAGATGGAGTAGAGTTTGAAGAGGAGGAAAGTAGGGAAGAGAAGAGAAGGGTTTGAGAGAGGGGCGGCGCCATCCAGGGGGCAGCGGCACTGGGGTAGTGCTGGTGGAGATGGCGGCTATCAAGGAGAAGAGAGAGAGAAAGAGAGCGTTGGTGGGAGAGAAGGAGAAAAGGAGAAATGGAGAAAATGGGAAGGAGGAAAGAAAGGAAGAAAAAAGGAAATGAAAAATAAAGAGAGGGAGAGGGAAGAGCATGGGGGAGAAGTAGGGGTGATGGAGCTGATGTCGGCTGTAGTTGGTAGGGGATGGGGGTGCCAGGGAGCAGGTAGGGGGAAGAAAGGAAGAAAGCAAAAAGAAAAGAAAAGAAAAAAAAGAAAGAAAAAGATGGAAAAGAAAAGAAAAGTGATGAAGTAGGTAAAAAAATATATTATTAAATAATAAATAAGTAGAATAAAATAAGAGAATTAAGTAAAGGAGAAGAGAAGGAAAAAAGTAAGAAAAGCAACTAATTGGGACATAATATTATTATTTAAATTGGGTAAAAATTGATTGTTTCAGAAACGTTACAAACAATTCTCAAATAGAAAATATTATTTTAAGATATTTGGTGAAATCTGATTCGAGAAATTCAATCTGATTTTCTAAATAAATATCCTAGAATCTTCCGGCGATACCGATTGACACTAAAATCGGTCAAATTTTGATAAATTCAAAAAAATCTCAAAAAATGTATTTAGATAGAAAATGGGATTCTAAGAAGTAATGTGAAAGTCATTCTAAAAATTCAATTCCGTTTGAAATCTAAAATCCAAGAATCAGTCAGCGATACTGATTGACTCCGGTTTTGAAGATTTTATAGAATAATTCTGAAAAATTTTAGAAAATCATGAAAAATTTAAAATATTGAAAAATAGTGTTTGAAACTGATTGATCAAATCGGACTATCAGAAAGGTTAAATCACGCAGTATGCTGGTATTGAGTTTCCGGTGCAGTCAGGGTTGACTCTAGTCTGAGAATTCAGATCCGATACCAAATAATATATGCAATCACAGCCCAAAAATAAATACTGAAAGAAAATTAAAACAATACGATCGAAAAAATTGGGACACGTATCTGGGTACGTATGCCGGGAATGGAGTGCTACAATCTACCCACCTAACAAAAATTTCATCCTCAAAATTTCAATAAGGAAGGAGATGAACATGGAAACAAAGGGTTGACATGACAAGAGGTGGAGGTCAGGTGAAAAGTTACCACTCAAGGCTCAAATAGATGAGGGTAACGGTCACAGATGACATCTTCTTGTTTCCAAGTTGCTTCTCCCGGGCTATGCTTGTTCCATGAAACTAGCACCAACGGGATGGTCTGATTTTCAGGGTTTTAACACTTCTATCCATTATAGCCATTGGTTGCTTGGTATATGACAAATCTGGCTGCAACCCCAATTCCGAATTATCCAATACATGGCTCTCATCCCTAATATATCTTCTCAGTTGTGACACGTGGAACACATTATGCACTCCTTCCAGTGATGGCGGCAGTGCTAATCTATAGTCCACTTCTCCTACTAATTCCAAAATATCAAACGGGGCCTATATACCTCGAACTCAGCTTCCCACGTGTACCAAATCTGATCACTTCCTTGGTCGGGGATATCCTAAAAACACATGTTCCCCTACCTTAAACTCCAACAGTCTTCTATTTGAATCTGCTGAACTCTTTTGTCTGTCCTGTGCTGCGCGAAGGTGCTTTTGGATGGTCTGATTTTGTCCACTACTTGTACTACTACATCCGGTCCCAAATGTCTTCTCTCACCAACTTCATCTCATCACAATGGTGATATGAATTTCTTGCTGTATAAGGCTTCGAACAGAGCCATTTTAATGCTCGCCTGATAGCTGTTATTGTAGGAAAACTCTGCCAAATGTAGATGGTAGGAAAACTCTGCCAAATGTAGATGGTCTTCCACGATTCCTTGAAGTCTATCATATATGCCCTCAATATGTCTTCTAGGATTTGTATTGTCCATTCGGACTGCCCGTCTGTCTCTAGATGATGTGCTATACTTCAGACGGGTTCCCAGACTGTCTTGAAGGCTCTCCTAAAAGTTTAATCTGAACCTTGTGTCTCTGTCCAACACGATATTAGCTGGAACTCCATGCAGTCGAATTATTTCTCTCATGTACTTATCTGCTAGAAGCTCTGTAGATTGTCCCACTCTGAATTGTATGAAGTGTGCCGATTTAGTGAGACGGTCAACAACTACCCATACTACATTGTTTCCCTTTGGACTGCGGGGTAGTGCGGTGACAAAATCTATTGTGACATGCTCTCACTTTCATTCTGATATTGGCAAAGGTTGAAGTAATCCAGCTGGCCTCAGGTGTTCAGCCTTCACTTGCTTACACACTAAACATTTCGCCACATATTGTGCAATCTCTCTCTTCATCGCATTCCATCAGAAATGTTGCTTCAGATTCTGATATATTTTTGTTCCTCCTGGGTGTATAAAGAAAGCTGAGCTATGAGCCGCTAAAATCTTTTGTCGAATCTCCCCCTGAGGCACACAAATTCTGTTCCCGAAATAGAGTGCACCATCAGTATGTATGCGGACATCTGACCTTAGTTCTTCTTCTACTTGCTCCCTGAACTTTTACAATCTGGGATCTTCTTTCTGTGCTTATCGATTTCTTTCATTAATGTTGGCTGTATCTAAAATGTCATCAACTGTCCTGATTCACTGACCCTTCGAATCACCATTAAGTCTAACCGTCTCATCTCCTTGAGTAACTCCTTTTGCTGAGTTAACCGCACTACCATATTGGTTTCAGGCTTGTTACTCAGGGCATCAGGCACCATAATTACCTTGCCAAGATGGTAATGTAGATCTATATCATAATCTGCCATCAATTTGAGCCATCATCTTTGCCTTATATTCAATTCCTTCTGGGTGAAGATGTATTTCAAGTTCTTGTGATCGGTATAAATCAACACTTGGTCACGCAGTAAGTAATGCCTCCATATGTTCAACGCAAAGATCACAGCTACCAGCTCTAGATCATATGTTTGGTAGTTCTCCTAATGTGGTTTTAACTGCCTGGATGCATAAGCTACCACATGTCCATGTTGCATCAATACGGATCCAAGACCCTTCCTTGATGCATCAATGTATATGACCATTCCTCCTATCCTAGAGGGCATCTTCAAGATTGGAGCTGTAATCAATTTGTTCTTCAACTCCTCAAAAGCAGACGCATACTCAGTCCATACAGACTTTTCTCCCTTTCTGGTAAGCTTGACCAACGGTGCCGCAATTTTAGAGAAGTCCTGCATGAGCCTTCGGTAATATCTAGCTAATCTAATAAAACTCTTGGTCTCTATTGTTGACTTTAGAGTTGGCCAATCCTTCACTGGCTGGATCTTGCTGGGATCCACTGAGATTCCTTCCTTAGAAACAACATGGCCCTAGAATGTTATACTCTCCAGCCAAAACTCACACTAAGTTTGGCATGAAGCTGCTTAAGTCCGATAGTCTGTAGCACAACCCTCAAATGCTCTGCATGCTCTTCTTCATTCTTAGAATAGACTAAAATATCATCGAAGAACACCAATACAAACTTATCCAAATAGGGTGAAAAGATTCTGTTCATCAAGTCCATAAAAATTGCTGGGGCATTTGTTAATCTAAATGGCATAACCAGGAACTCGTAATAACCATAATGAGTCCTAAATGCCATTTTCTGGATGTTTTCTTTCTTCACCTTCAATTGATGGTATCCTAATTGCAGATCTAACTTTGAGATTACTTGGGCCCCATGAAGTTGATCAAAGAGATCATCGATCCTCGGCAAAGGGTTCTTGTTCTTAATAGTGACTTTGTTCAATTCTCTATAATCGATATACAATCTCTTGCCACCATCCTTCTTGTTTGCTAATAACATCGGTGCTCCCTAAGGTGAAGTACTCGGTCTAATTAAACCTTTACTTGAATACTCTTGCAGTTGTTCCTTCAATATTGATAATTCTGTTGGTGCCATCTGGTACGGTGCTTTGAAAATGGGAGTCGAATCCTGGAAAAATGTCAATAGAGAACTCCACAATTCTGTCAGGTGGAAGTCCTGATATCTCCTCAAATACATCTAAGAATTCATTTCGCACTAACACCCTCTTCTTCTTATCTTCCACAGTGGCACAATCCAGTTGATCCTCTTTCTTGAGGGGCTTGCGCTTTCTGATGAACTGAAACTCCGGTAGGTGTGAAATTCTGAAGATCACTTCTTGTTATGATAGTCGATCACTGCATGATACTTGCTAAGTCAAGTCATGCTTAGGATCACATCGTACCCTCTAGTGTCCAGTACGAACATGTCGATTTCCAACTTCCTATCACAAACTCTACTGTGCATGCTTTGCAAATCCTATTAGTAATAACTACCCCATTCTCCGTACTAATTTCCCATTGGTCACTCATACAGATAAGGGGTATAGAATGCAAAGTAGAAAATCTGCTGGATATGAAACAATATAATGCACCTGAGTCAAAAAGTGATAAACAGGAATTGAGTGGACTAAGACTTTACCTACCACTACTTCTCCTAATGCCTCAGCTTTCTCGGCGGTCAAGTTGTAGGCCTGACCTTTCCTGCGGCCTACTCTAGTCCTGGGTCCCCTCTGAGCCTGACCCAAAGTCCGACGCTGGGGAGGAAGTGGAGCTTCTCTGCCTATATGCTGGGGATTCCTCCTCTTGGTGGCGCCAAAAGTGTTGAGGTGCCACTCGTGCTGGAAGTGCAGGTGGTGTTGGAGCTGCATTTTATGTCTTCTTGAATGGACAATCACCCACTGAGTGATCGTCAGATTCATAAACCAAACACAGTCTATTAGCCATATGGCAAATGTGTTGATTATGTCTGAGCTTCTGATAATATCCACATACAAGCTGCTGAGGAGAAAACTGAAACGGTCGCTTGGCTAATGGGGTACCAATAGATCTGACTGGTTTTTCTCTGTTCACTTGTTGAAATTGGTGCTTCATTGGCTTGTTCTGTAGCTTGTTTCTATTCTTTTTCTTCAATCCCTGCTCTACATCACAAGCTATAATAAGAACTTCAGAGTATATCTTTAGCTGATGGGGTATAAATAACGTTTAGATATCAACCCTCAATCCTTCCTGAAACCTTCTAGTTCTTTTCTCCTCGTCGGCCATCATATATGGTGCAAACTGCCCAAGTCTCAGGAATTCAGCAGCATACTCATCCACCGATCGATTCAACTGTTACAACCTAATGAACTACTCCTTCATCTCTTTCTGAGTTGTTGCAGGGAAAAATCTCTCATAGAAGCCCTTTGAGAACTAGTCCCAAGTGATGGGCTTCTCCAGCCTCGCTTCTCTGGCTAGCCACCAGGTTCTTGTCGCATCTTTCAGCTGTATCTTGGCCACTTTCACCTAGTTCTTACTAGGAATTCTGGTCACCTTCAGAAGATCGGTCATGTCAATCAGCCACTGTTCTGCATTCAGGGGCTTCTCAGTGCCCGAAAAGACTGCCGGTTGTAACCTCCTAAAATCTGACACAGTACCCAGCCTCTGTTCCCAGGGTGCAGTCAACAATCCTTGTAGTAAGAGCTCAGTTTGTTATTGTTGGCTATTCATCATTCTCTGAAGTATTCTCATCATGTCGTTGTTCTCTCCATTAGAGCTGTCACGAGAAGTACTAAGACCATTATGTGTTCCCCGTCTATCCATATTTGAGTTGGCTAAAAGTTGACGGAAAGAAGAAGCTGAAAGAAAAGACGAAAAGATTTCAGAAACCAAGGGATGGATTTCAAGGAAAGAATAGATAACTTTCATACTTGTGATTAGAATGTATTGTAATGACTCATATGACCCAGTTGCAAATTAATCCAACAATAATCTGCTGACTGGCTGTACTGAAGGTAGGAACCTAGGCTCTGATACCAACCTATATCGCCCCGATCCCATGGATATGAAGACACTACTGTGACGTACATACACAGGGAGATAGTCCCATCACATATGTACGCTAAGTATTAGTATAATACAGGAGTCAGAGTATGGAAATACGTTATAATGTATATTCCAACACAGCATTACAAGTACTCAGTCATAACAAACTATGACATAATATTACATAAATATTACATCACCAGAAAACACAAAAGTCGACTATACAAAGTACAAAGGACAAGAACTCAGAGCTGAAAGAGAGAATCTCGCAAGCAGGACAAGACGGGAGGAAACTACGGCTGATCCACCTGCTCCTCGAAGAAGGCCTGGTCCTCAGCTGAAGGGTCCATCTCAGTCCAAGCTACAAGATCTGAACATGTAAGTCTAGGGTTGTTAGAAAGCAACCCAGCGAGTGCAAGAAGAAACCAAGTGGCAAGTATAAGCAATAGTAAGTGTACCAAGACAAGTGTTATGTACTCAAATCAACAAGCATGAAATAACTACAATAAATAGTAAAATATGAAAATGGCATTAAAATTTATGCAACAAGAAGTCAAATTATCAAGTTATTATTAAGACTCCTCCAATTTGTATGCTTCAGTATATATCCCATGCCATAAACCTCCGCATACAAGTCAAGCGAGGTTGGTTATTAGAAACTGATGAAAATCGACGAACCATATTTAGAATGGGTTCTGCGCATGCCCGAGACAACGATTCAGGAGTATCCGATACTGAGCCGGACCACCTCTAAGTACCAGATCTTACTATATGCCCATAGGACTTTGTATACGCCCGAACAGGAATAGGGTGTCATCGCTCCCCAAAGGAATATACCCAGGAGATTACGGTAAACTTGGAAGGAGGCAGGGGAGTAGGGGTGCCAGTACACCCCACAGAAACACCATGTGGCCTCCAGGTAGAATCCCAAGTATCAGTTGTATAACATTTATATAGCCACCATAAACATGGAAGCTATATCATACCCATCATTTTCCCCCGTCCCGGTGTAAGTTATTCAATTATTACAGATTGTCTAGTCATAATGTCCATAGGATATTCATAGGTGTATGGTATCAGGAGTAAAATATCAGGAGTCTCCCAGTTTCACGGGCTCAAGTATACAGGGGTTCAAGAGTACTAGATGGTAGAAGTAAAATTATCAAGTCAAGTCCCCATAAAAGTGATAATCATGAATAGATATTGTAACACAGGTATCAGGTGCAATAGTATCCAGTCAGGTGTCATGGTATTAGATCAATTATATCAGTACCAAGTACTTAATATGTCAGTGTCAGGTAAGCTGAATACAGAGTCACAATATCATATATCAACTCGCATAATGATGCATCATGTATTAAAAGCCAGAATAGTAATTAGGCATGAACAGTGGTAACAAGGCATTCATATATCAATATATCATGTAATAAATGCTAGAGTAGCAATCACTAAACATGAATTGATGATAACAAAGCACTCGCCTAAAATCGGAATGCAATACCGAGTTATTATCTGAGAAATCTGCGAACACGTGCTTGCATGCTGCCAATCCATATAATATATGTATATATATAAATATATATTAGAGATAATGAGAAAGGAGAGAGAGAAGATTAGTTAGAGAGAGAAAAAGAGGCTACAAGAGATAGCTAGAGAGAGTTGTAGGAGATAGGGGAGAGTTGGGCTTGAAAATGAAGGGGGTAATTAGGGAATAAAGGAGAGGATAGATATAAAATAAAAGAAAGAAGGGTAAAAAAAGGAAAAAGAAAAAGAAAGAAAGAAGGAAGGAAAGAAGAAAGAAAGAAGAAAAAAGAGGAGAAGGGGGAGAGGTGGTGGCCGGTGGCTCCAGCCACCACCGGTGACCGGGGGGGCATCGGCGCCGCTGGAGGGTAGGTGGCGCGGCCTGGGCCCGGGGGAGGAAGATGGGGTGGAGGGGTTTTGGGTTTATATTGATGGTGATGTTGTGGTTAGTGTTGTTGTTGAAGATGTTGGTGGTGGTTGATGGAGTTGTGGTGGTGTAGGGAGTTGGAGGAGGAGGTGGAGATGGTGGTGGGGTGATGGAAGTAGAGAAATTAATGGATTTGATGGTGAATTTTGGAGACGAAGGAAGGTAATAGTGATGGGTTTTTAGAAAAATTGGAAAAGATGGAGTGGAGTTTGAAGAGGAGGGAAGTAGGGAAGAGAAGAAAAGGATTTGGGGGAGGGCCAGCACCGGCCAGGGGACGACGACACTGAGATGGTGCTGGTGGATGTGGCGGTTGTCAAGGAGAAGAGAGAGAGTGTTGGTGGGAGAAATGGAGAAATGGAAAAAATGGGAAGGAGGAAAGAAAGGAAAAAAAGAAAATAAAAGAGAAAGAGAGGGAGAGAGAGGAGTATGGGGGAGAAGTAGGGGGATGGAGCTGCTGTCAGTTGTAGTTGGCAGGGGATGGGGGTGCCAGGGAGCAGGTAGGGGGAAGAAAGGAAGAAAGAGAAAAGGGAAAAAAAAGGAAAAAAGTAAAGAAAGAAAAGAAAGAAAAAGATGGAAAAGAAAAGAAAAGTGATAAAATAGGTAATATTAAATAATAAATAAGTATAATAAAATAGGAGAATTATGTAAAGGAGAAGAGAAGGAAAAAGTAAGAAAAGAAAATAATTGGGAAATAATATTATTATTTAAATCAGGTAAAAATCGACTGGTTCAGAAACGTTCCCAAAAATTTTCAAAAATAGAAATATTATTTTAAGATGCTTGGTGAAAGAAAATCCAAGAAATTCAATCTGATTTTTAAATTAATAATTTGGAATCTTCTGGCGATACCGGTCGACATCAAAATCGGTCAAATTTTGATAAATTTAGAAAAATCTCAAAAAATATATTTAGAAAGAAAATGAGATTCTAAGAAGTAATGTGAAAGTCATTTCTAAAAATTCAATTCCATTTGAAAACTAAAATCAGGGAATAGTTCAGCGATACCAATCGACTCCAGTTTGAAGATTTTGCAGAATAATTCTGAAAAATTCAAGAAAATCATGAAAAATCTAAAATATTGAAAAACAGAGTTTGAAACTAAAATTGATCAAATCGGACTACCAGAAAGGTTAAATCAGGTAGTATGCTTGTATCAGGTTCCCGGTCCAGTCGGGGCTGACTCTAGATCTGAGAATTCAAATCCGATACCAAATAATATAAGCAATCACAACCCAATAACAAAAACTGGAGGAAAATTGAAATAATACGGTCAAAAAAAATCGAGACACGTATCTAGGTACGTATTCAGGGAACAGGGTACTACAGTTTCTCTCACGTAGGTAAGTCCTCCAAGAATACTACAACTCGATGATATGCCCTCAACACTACATGCATTGGACTTATTAAAAGAAACTCAACCTTACCTAATTGTATCATAAGAGCATCATCACCATAGAGAAAGAGTAGCTACAATGCTACATATAGGATATGAACATATCCGGATCAATGCTCCACACGGCTATCACCAATCCAACTTGTTTCTACCCCATTGAACCTCTTTCATGGAATCAGCTCCCAATCAAGTAGATTAGGTTCCCCCTGTCGGTGAACTCTACTATGGGCTTAAACTCATCTCCCTGATGACTCTAGAAGCACATTTCTAAAAAGACCCTTAGTTAGAATGATTTATGTTGTCCATGGTCAAATAATGACTTGATAGTCTTTTATTTCTTAAGTGGGGACAATTAGAGATTTAAATCTTCATGACCACATTATTATGACCCTTGACACCCTTTATTAGACCTATAAAGCTTTTGCGTAATTGTCATAGTCTCCCCCCAATTTGGGATCATAAGATAATTATAAGTTTTCTATTTGCCTTAGTTTCAAAACGAGCAAATTATACTATAATAGTTTATGACAAAACATGATATACATTGCATTTGATTATTCCAGTATTTAAAGTATATATGTATATACATATATAAATTTAATTTGATAAAGAATAAGCAAGAAATTTATGCTTATCAAAAGTTATTTTAATGCACATTTAGTGTCAAATTTAAGTATTAATATGTAATCCAAATATATATATATATATATATATATATATATATATATATATATGAAAATAAAGCTTAAGTATATGAAAATATATAGCATATACTTGATCAAAATGTTATAAATTATACATGTACTAAAGGAAAAATATTTATTATGTATTATACTCACTTTATTAAGATATTGATGATGTCATAGATAGAATTTTAATATCTTATAAGATGGCTGCAAATCGGTTCTTTGCCAGATACCAAAGCATCCTAATTTGCCTTAACATTTATAGTCTTAATGGTACCTGAATTTTCATTTTAAATAAATCACCATTGTCTTAACTTAGTGATTAGGATATAGAATTTAATTTTCTCTTTGTACATGCAACTATGTTTTCTCAAATAATATATGTATATAATGTATGCATTTTATATCTTTTGAAAATATCACATTTAAAATCTTCAAAGAAGTTTTAAATGATTTGAAAAATATTTACAATTAACAGTGAAAATTATAATATCCTTTCTGAAGATGTAAAGTCTTTAAAAAAAGGCTTGAAGTGCATGATTGTATAAAATATAGTAATTGTTGGATCTCTTATTTTTGATGTTTTGATAATAACAACATAAAGTGTATGTGCTAACATGCAGTATTTGAAGCTACACTATCTACTTATCAAAATCATATACTAATATATCAAGGCTCAAGTGAAGATTAAAGAAGAGTTATAGAAGAATTACTGAAAACTTGTATCATTTATAATGCTGTAAATTTGTATTTTTTTCATGTCTTAGTAGTTGTTGTAAAAGCCTTGAATACATACACACACACCTCTCCCTAGTAGATATCCATATCAAGATAAACCCATTTTTAGCTCATATTTACTTTATCATACATGTATTAGTCGACTTATTCCAGTCGACTAATGCTTCCTACAGAACCTAAATCATCTTTTGGTACCTTATCCAGTCAACCTATAATATATATTAGTCGACTACTGTACTTGTTGGGCCTGGCATGTATCACTCATTGAGCCTAAAATACAGCCCTATATGGGCCTGGTCCTTTTATTTTTTAAAAAAAATAGAGCTTCCTTTGAATTGAATAATGCCCAAAACGAAGCGTTTCTCTATGTAGCCTAAATATAGATATCCTTTGGCTCCATTTGGATATTTTGATAATATCCATTTTTTTAATTTGTTTATTTTAATTTGCCGTCATTTGGGAAAAGGCACTGATCGGTCACATATATTGCATATTTATTGTCACATTACCATATTTATTATCTAAATAAATCATATTAATAAGTCCTATTTTTATTTAAAAAATGCAGGCCCATTGCTAAAGGATATGAAAGAGAAACAGCCCAAAAGCTCATCAAATTCTGATTTAATTTAGAATTAATTCGAAATCAGGCAATCAGGGCAGGTCATGGCAAATCAGAGAGGTTGAAAATTGGTTAAAATGAATCTTCCCAAATTAAGTAGTTAAAGCCAAAAGATCAAAGGCTGTTTCGACACATCTGGGAGCTGAAACAAGAAAACCAGCAGGAGATAAAAGAGAATCGCCAAACGAAGGAGTCCCTCCAACCTGGTGTGGCCACCTGGCCACACCAAGGCTGCGGTAAAAGCTGCATTTTCGGGGCCGTTAGGGTTTGTTGGGGAAGCGTTTGCTTCTGCTATCTTCGTACGACCTTCCCTGTTTAGTTTTTGCCTATAAATACTGTATTTTTCAGAGAAAAAGTGACCGGAAGTTAGTTTAGATTTTCTCTTTGTTTTTAAGGTTTAGGCTTTTTGTTAGATAGTACAAAACTTGAATCTCTATTTTCATAATTTGTAGTTCAGTTCAAATACCAGTGAGAGAGAGGAATAGAGTGATTGTAATCTGAAGATTGAAGTGACATCAATAAAAGGATCAGGCTTTCTTTTCTTCCACTCTAATTTACAGGTATGTCTTGTTTTATTTCATGTGTTATTTTTCATCTCCCATGAGTACCTAAATTCATTTTCTGGGCTCACTATTGTTCCTCTCTTCGATCTCTCTTCTTTTTGAATGATTTTTGATGAAAAGACTCAATGAATCATATGCATGCCTAAACTAAGCCTTTCTTCGTTGAAAGTGTTCTTGAAGGCACATGAGGATGGGTTTGAATTTCTAAACTTCTGCTTCCTTTAAAAATATCTCTTAAACTTGTTTTTATTTCATACTTGCAATACTTGATGATTTAACATTCGATTCAAGATGATTTCTTAAAGAAAAGAATTAACTTTTTCAAACTATCTTATTTGCTTTACTTAAAACTTTCTAAAGCTCAAGTTTAAGTTTTTGCCTATGATCAAGTTGAGGCACTAAGAATTTCAAGAGAAGAACACATCGTTGAGTAGTGAGATAGTGAGCCCAGATCTTCTTCTTATATTAATAACAGCAAATCACTCTTCAAGCTTTTAAATCACTTTTTCCAAAGCCTTCTTTTAATCATTTCTCTTCTCTCCATTCTCTTTTTCAATTTATAAAAGAAAAAAGAAAGATACCAACTCCATTCTTTGTTACTTAACAAAAGCACTGAAAAGTTTCTATAGCATTCCTCCTCATGGACACGACCCATTAGCCCAAAGCTACACGGTAATTCTTATCACTTTCAATTTACGATCAATTTTCGGCGCCGTTGCCGGGGAGGGAACGGTGTAATTGTTTTCTAACAAGTTTGGTGTCTTGTTTCAGGAAAGTCAAGATTCAGATTTAGCATTCAATGTTTACAGGAGAAGACTTACTATTCTGTGCCCCTACTCTCGAAAGTAGGAATAGAATTTCAAGAAATTGCAGTGCAAAAGTTGAAATTTTGTTGGACTACTAAAAACTCTTTTTTGCAGGACATATTGCTTACAAAAATAAGAATTTTGTGTGTTATTATTCTTGCTATATTTGATATTCACACTCCCTATTTTTAATCCAACAGTAATCTGTGTGATTGTTAATTGCTTAAAAAAATGTTTAAAATTGCATTCTAGGCATTTGTCTTATTACGTTTATTTTACAATTACTGTTGAAGATAGCTGGAGACAAGGTACGTATGTATAGCATATAGTTTAGGAAACATTCTTGGGTGATATTTGCTTTTGAATGTTACTTTCCTATATCTTGCACACTTTGTACAATCAATTCTAAGGGAAAAACCCAAATCAAGATAAGGTGGGGAAGTCATTACCCTTCCTTAGCCTACAAACTATCTCCAAGCACGCACAGCCTAAACCTAATTTAAAATCTGATAGACGTTGGCCTTAGGGACATCTCGAACTCATTAGGAGATTATTCTAAGAGGGAAGGTGTTAGAATTTGACTCCTGCCAAATCAGTGTCTAGGAAAGAGATTGAGGAGCGAAACCCTGAAGGCTGGTGGTTTAACTTAATTAGGCTCGTCACTTTTGCACGAATACCTCCTACCAATCTTGCCCTGACCTGGCTGATTAGCTTGTGATCAAAGTCTGCATTATACCTCCGGTGGACAATCAACCAGTTAGGAGTTGTCTAGGTCAAGATTACCTTAGACTAGGCTTGGTTGATTACTTTGTTAACTATTGGTAAACTTGTTTGTGATTGTGCTTGTGTATGCAAGTGTGGTCAAGAGACCCTAATTCATCTATGTTGACTAGAAACACATCACCACCCAAGTTTGAACCAAGCCAAGATCCGGTTATGGCTTAACCGACATTTTTGTAGGATAAGTTCTATCCCATTAGAACCTCACTTCCATCTTGCATCCAACTTCCATCGGTTGATGAATACAATTTTGAACTCAAGCCTCAGTTCATCAACACACTCCCCAAGTTTCATGGCTTAGAGTCCGAAGATGCTTACTTCTTCATAAAAGAATTTGAGGAAGTATGTCTAATGATGAAAATCCTACACCTTGTAGATGATGCTATTAGGTTGAGATTTTCCCTTTCACTCTTAAGGATTTAGCCAAGAAATAGCTTTACAGCTTAGCAACCAACTCTATCACATCTTAGGATGGTTTAATCAAGGTCTTCTTGAAGAAATTCTATCCAATTCATAAGAGCGCTCTCATTAGGAAGAACATCATGCAATTCAAGTAAGAACCTAGTGAACCGTTTTGGAGGTACTTTGAACGTTTTAAAGACCTTCTTGTCCAATGTCCTCATCATGGAATAGAGAAATGGCGACAATGCTAAATCTTTATGATGGTTTAGACTATTCTACCAAGACCTTCTTAGAAAGCATGTGCTTGGGGGATTCTTGCAGAAGGATGAAAATGAAGGATGGGATTTACATGAGAATCTAGCTGAAAAGACCATCCAATGGCAACATATTAGTGAAACCTCGAGGAACTCAAACTCTATCTCTTCAAAAGGAGGTCTCCATTCTATTGAATCATCCATAGCTAATGAGGCTAAGTTAGCTAACCTAGTGAGAAGATTGGAAGCTTTAGAAACTAAGGAACCAAGTCCAGTCAATCAAGTCAGCCCAAACCAATTTCCAATTCCGGACTGTACTTACTATCAAGCCATGAATCATATGTTTGAGGAGTGTCCTGTGTTTCAGGCTCAACAACAATACCCTGTACCGATGAATGCGGCCTTTTTAAGGCCGAATAGTAATCCTTATGCACCAACGTACAATCCTGGCTGGAGAAATCACCTGAATTTCTCAGGGAGCCAAAATAACAATGACCACTCATGGTCAAATCATGCAAGCCACTTCCATCATGCCAATAATTCTTCTAATCATCAACCCAACTTTTTCAATTTCCATCATAATTCTCCTAACCATCTACCTAATTTTTCAAACTATCAACAAAATTTTTCCAACAAAACTCCTCAATCTTCCTTTTAGAATCCTCAATTAGAAAGGAGAATGACTGACTTTGAGACAAACATGGAAAGATACATAAAGAATCAAGATTCTCTCATGCAAACTATACAGAGGCTAGAGGTTCAAATGAGCCAATTAGCCACTCCACATAATAAGAGACAGAAAGGTACCTTACCTAGTCAGCCAATAACCAATCCTAGGAATTCTCAACAAGCTCATTTGGCTGAGTATCAATCATTAAATCAATGTAATGTTATTTATACATTAAGGTTAGGAAAAAAAGTTTATAATCAAGTGCCAACACCAACCAATCCCATTCAGCACAACCACAATCAAGCATCCACCTCATCTAATCTCACTCCTCCTAAATCTGACGAATCTAAAAAAGATAAGTCAACCAGTCAGGTGCACCAGCCTATAATACCATTTTCTAATAGGCTGAAAAATAACAAGCAAAATCCACACATGGACAAGATAATTGAGACCTTCAATCAAGTGAAGATAAATATGCCACTTCTTGATGCCATCCAACAAGTCCCATCCTATGCTAAGTTTATTAAGGACATATGCACTAAGAAGAGAAAGACTAATGTACCCAAAAAGGTCTTCTTAGCCACTAACATTAGTGAGTTACTGTCGGTCCGATCCCTGTCAAGTATAAGGATCCAGGTTGTCCCACCAATGCCTGCACCATAGGACAAGCCGAGATTAGTCGAGCACTTCTTGATTTGGGAGCAAGTATCAACTTGCTTCCATTCTCAGTTTATCAAACTCGGGTTGGGTGATCTTAGTCCAACTCGAATCACTATCCAACTAGCTGACTGTTAAGTTAAAATTTTAAAAGGAAAAATTAATGATGTCCTTATTCGGGTCGGGGAGTTTATTTACCCCGTTGATTTCATAGTTCTAGAGACACAACCAGTGTCCAATTCTAGGGCTCAAATTCCTATTATCCTAGGGTGACCATTCCTTGCTACTGCAAATGCTATCATTAATTGTAGGAATGGGTCCATGAGGTTAACCTTTGGGGACATGACTAGAGACGTCAATATCTTCAACTTAGGAAAATAACCCCGTGATGTTGAGGACCAAACATCTGAAGTCAACCTCATAGAGAACTTAACAAGTGAACACAAGAAAGAATTGAAATTAGAAACTGAGTGTGACTTCGGGCTAGAGTCTGATGACTTTAATCTTGATCAGGTTTTTGAGTCTGCTGTGAATTGGGCCTCGAACCCTATTTCACTAAATATGGAGCCAACTAATTTAACTCATCTTTCTAGTGAGCCTTCCTCTTCCTTAAAATTGAAAGCCTTACCTGCACATCTCAAGTACGTCTATCTAGGCGAACAAGAGACCTTTTCTGTCATCATTGCCTCCCATTTAAATAACCAGCAAGAAGAAGATCTTAAAGCAATTCTAAGAAAACATAGGAAAGCCATTGGTTAGACTATGACTGATATAAAGGGATTAAGTCCAACCATCATTCAACATCGCATTCATCTCAATGAAGATGCCACACCTAAAAGAGACCCGCAGCGTAGGTTAAACCCTATAATGCAAGAGGCTGTTCATGCTGAAATTGTGAAACTCTTAGACAATGGGATAATATATCCCATTTCTGATAGCCAATGGCCAGTCCTGTCCACGCGGTTCCAAAGAAATCCGGTTTCACCATAGTGAAAAACGAGAATAAAGAGTTGGTCCAAACTCGACTTCCCACGAACATCCAAGTTTGCATTGACTATAGGAAACTTAATGCTGCAACTCGTAAGGACCATTTTTCACTCCCCTTCATTGATCAAATGCTTGAACGTTTGGCGGGCCATGAGTATTACTGTTTCTTGAATGGTTACTCGGGGTATAATCAGATTTCTATTACTCCTGAGAACCAAGAAAAGACTACGTTCACATGTCCATTTGGGACATTTGCTTATAGTCGAATGACTTTCGGCTTGTGCAATGCCCCAACAACATTTCAACGTTGCATATTGAGTACTTTTTTCTGATATAGTAGAACGATTCTTAGAGATCTTGATGGATGATTTCTCCATCTACGAAGATTCATTCACTCAATGTCTTCACCATTTAGAATTTGTCCTCCAACATTGTGTTGAGAAAAATTTAACACTGAACTGGGAGAAATGCCACTTCATGGTAAAACATGGAATTGTTTTGGGTCATGAAATCTTTAAGAAGGGAATTGAAGTAGATAGAGCCAAGATTGAGGTTATTGCTAAGCTTTCAATGCCCAAATGCGTGAAGGATATTCGATCCTTTTTAGGACATGCCGGTTTTTACCAAGGATTTATCAAGGATTTTAGCAAGATTGCTAGACCCTTGACTAATCTGTTAGCTAAGGACGTGTCCTTCACTTTCGATACTGAATGTATGAATTCTTGGGGGAAGCTTAAGAGAGAGCTTATTTCTGCACCAATCATATCTGCTCTGGATTGGTCTAAGCCGTTCGAAATCATGTGCAATGCTTCTGATTTTGCCATAGGCGCTGCCCTAGGACAACACATTGATAACAAGCAGCACGTGATTTATTACTCTAGTAGGACTCTCAATAGTACTTAATTGAACTACAGTACTACTGAGAAGGAATTCTTGGCAGTAGTGTTTGCCTTAGAGAAATTTCGTCCCTACCTACTAGGGTCCAACACCACCATTTTCACCGATCATTCTGCGCTTAGGTACCTCATGATGAAGAAGGATGCCAAGGCCTGACTTATTCGTTGGATCCTCCTTCAAGAATTCGATCTCGAGGTTCGAGACAAGAAAGGCATAGAAAATGTCTTTGCTGATCATCTCTCACGTATCCCAAATTCGCCATGCAACGAATTGCCTATAAATGATGACTTTCCTGATGAAAATCTCTTAGCTATTTTTAGGGAACCTTGGTTACTGATATAGTGAATTACTTAGTCACAAACTAAACTCCATCTCATTGGTCCAAAAACAGTATATACCAGTTCTTATCCCAAGTCCGGTTTTTCTTTTGGGAGCAACCATATCTTTTTAAGTACTGTTCTGACCAAATTATTAGGAGATACATTCCAGATGAGGAGGTTAAGAGTGTTCTATCCTTTTGTCATGAACTTGCATACGGTGGACACTTTGGTTCTCGCAAGACTGCTGAAAAAGTTCTACAAAGTGGGTTCTATTGGCCCACTTTGTTCAAGAATGCTTATGAATTTTGCAAGACGTGCCTTAGATGCTAGATGGTAGGAAGGATCTAAAAATAAGATATGATGCCCCTCAACCCAATTCTAGAAATAGAACTCTTTGATGTTTGGGGCATCAACTTTATGGGTCCATTTCCTTATTTTATTTGGAAACCAATACATATTGGTTGTTGTGGACTATGTGTCCAAGTGGGTAGAAGCCATTCCTAGTAGAACTAATGATAACAAAGTTGTCATAAAGTTTTTGAAAGAGAACATTTTCTCACGCTTCGGAACCCCTCGTGCTATCATCAGTGATAATGGCACTCACTTTTGCAATAGATCTTTTGAAGCTCTTACGCGAAAGTATGCCATAACTCACAAGTTGTCCATACCTTATCATCCTCAAACCAGTGGGCAGGTTGAGGTTTCCAATAGACAAGTCAAGTTTATCTTGGAGAAGATTGTGAACCAAAACGAAAAGATTGGTCCACCAAACTTGTAGATGCCATATGGGCCTTATGACCGCTTTCAAGACGATTCGAGGGATGTCTCCTTATAGGTTAGTCTATGATAAAGCTTGTCACCCACCCGTTGAGGTAGAGCACCGGGCCTTATGGGCAATCAAGCAGTTGAATTTCGACTTGACTAAAGCCAGAGACCTTCGGAAATTACAAATTTTCAAATTAGAGGAATTAAGAAATGAGGCCTATGAAAATGCTAAGATCTCTAAAGATAGAGTTAAGATTTTTCATGATAAACAAATCATAAGAAAAACTTTTGTCCCTGGACAAAAAGTCTTACTCTATAATTCTAGCCTTCATCTTTTTCAGGAAAATTAAAATCAGATGGACTGGACCATTCGTTGTAAAAATCGTGTTTTCACACGATGCTGTAGAGATCAGTACACCAAGAATGGAATGACTTTAAGATAAATGGTCAACGCCTTAAATCTTTCTTAGAATCGGTGCCGGTAAATGAAACGGCTATGGGTCTTTTTGACCCAGTGTCTCGGTAACTTTCCTCTTTTCCATTTTATTTCATGCATCGATACATTTCTTTCATACATTAGGGACAATGCATGAGATAAGTATGGGGGAGGGCTCTAACATGACTAATATTAAAAAAAAACCAACAAAGAAAAAATATATATATTAAAAAAACCTTTTGAAAGGTAAGAACAATATTTTGATATATTTTTTGTAAGAAACTAAGTCAATTTTAAGGAATAGGAAAATCATAATTAGGATTTCTTATACTTGATCAAAATAAGATAATTTGTTTGATTTTCAGGGTTAGGAAGAAAATTGATAAAAATAATTTAGTCTTGATCTTTACCTTAAAGAAATATGCACACTGTATACACTTACACACTTAGGGCTCAAAGACAAAATTTCTTATGCCTTATAATATATATATATATATATATATATATATATATATATATATATACATACATACATATACATATATATATATATATATATATATATATATATATATATATATATATATATATATATATATATATATATATATATATATATACACATACATATATATATATATATACACACATACATATATATATATATATATCTATATTATATATATATATATATGTATGTGTGTATATATATATATATATATGTATGTATATATATATATATGTATATATATATATATATATGTATGTATATATATATATATATATATATATATATATATATATATATATATATATATATATATATATATATATATATATATATATATATATATATATATGCAAATCTGATTATTGATTAGCTAGGTGCTTTGGCCTAAGCAAGCCTTAGTATTTATGCAAAAGATAATTAGATAAGTTTGAAAAAATTATATATATAAATCCTCTGATTAAGCTAGGTATTTGTGCCTCATAAAGCATAAGTATTCACGCATAAAAGGGGTACATTTTATAAATAAAAACCCTTAATTTCGTGCCTTGTCTGCTCGAGTGTTTAAGTCCTTAGGGGTGTTTCCTCACCTGGTGCCCTAAGACTGTCCGGTTTGGGTGTCACCGACTTAAGATTCG
Organism: Agave tequilana; assembly: GCA_038442645.1. Taxonomy (NCBI): domain Eukaryota; kingdom Viridiplantae; phylum Streptophyta; class Magnoliopsida; order Asparagales; family Asparagaceae; genus Agave; species Agave tequilana. The sequence goes on from JAVJIF010001407.1 coordinate 225,968, forward strand.
TTACATAGGCAGATTAGAAAGCCTAATGGAATTGAGGAATAAATATCACCAAAAATAAATATAAATAAGGCAAAGGAGTTAATGTTAAAGAACCCTTAGTCAAACTTCACGGTCACGATGGTGCATATGACTCAGGGTAAAGTAATAGACTAGATGAGAAATACAATTTGACTCCTTATTTTGATTGATGACATGTTTTGATTAGAGACTAAGTTTAGGAATGAAAATTTTGATATTCCTATAACTTATAAATTACTTAAACTCTCACAAATATATTTCAAATATTTTCTATTTTCAAAATGCCTTTCTAAAATACTAACATTTGTTCTCTTTCTGTATGGATTTTGTGAGTGCAATCAACTGAAAACCCTCACGAGGCAAAACTCGTCCTCTAGGGGTAACCTACAGGTTTAACGGCTTGTTGCGAATGCTCAGTGCAATCGAGTGACCTGCGAAAGTGGTCTAATAATTGATTAGGATTAGTTTTGATGTTTTGCTCGAGGGCGAACAAAAGATAAGTGTGGGGTGTGATCGGTCACATATATTGCATATTTATTATCATATTATCATGTTTATTATCTAAATAAATCATATTAATAAGTCCTATTTTTCTTTATAAAATGCAGGCCTATTGCTAAAGGATAGGAAAGAGAAACGAGCCCAAAGCCCATCAAATTCTGATTTAATTCAGATTAATTCGAAATAAGGAAATCAGGGCAGGTCATGGCAAATCAGAGAGGTTGAAAATCAGTTAAAATGAATCTTCTAAACTCAAGTGGTTAAAGCCAGAAGATCAAAGGCTATTTCGACACATTCGGGAGCTGAAACGGGAAAACCAGCAGGAGATAAAAGAGAATCGCTAAACGAAGGAGTCCCTCCAACCTGGTGTGGCCACCTGGCCACATCAAGGCCACAGAAATGCGGCAAAAGCCGCATTTCCACGGCCGTTTAGGGTTTGTTGGTGGAGCGTTTGCTCCCCCTATCTTCGTACGACTTTCCCTGTTTGATTTTTGCCTATAAATACTGTATTTTTCAGAGAAAAGTGACCAGAAGTTAGTTTAAGATTTTCTTTTTGTTTTTAAGTTTAGGATCTTTGTTAGATAGTATAGAACTTGTATATCTATTTTCATAATTTGTAGTTGAAAGTACACCTAGAGGGGGGGGTGAATAGGTGCACGGCTAATCTATGAACAATAATGCGGAAATTAAAAACTAATTGTAACACACTTAGTGTAACCAACGAGTATAGTCGAATTTTCGGTGAAGGGATCTGGACTAACTCCTCTTGATTCCTCTGAATAAGAGTTGAGGTGCTATATGAAGCTCTCGTGGTTAAACACAAGTGAGGCACACAAACAAACACAACCAAGCATATAAGAATGATATGATAATATGAATGAATGCAAGGCACAATATAAGAGAGAGAGTGAAAGAAAGTGGATCAATCGCAAACACCAAAAGATATGTTTCGAGGTTCGAGCACACAGCTCTATGTCCTTGCCTTCACACAGAAGGATTTTCACTAACTCGTTCACACAGGACTTCCCACACAGGGAACCTCCGCTGAGGATTTTGGGCAATACAATAACCGGGAGTACACAACTCCTCTCTCAAATGCAACACAAAGCCACCACAAACACAATCACCCACACTTGAGAGATGGGCACAAACCAAACAACCAATCAACCTCTAAATAGAAGGATAGGGCACAAAGCCACTACTCCAATAATCAACCTCTACACAGGAGGGATATCACAAATAAGGAGGGTTTACAACTTGGTGGTCTCTTTTAACCACAAACCAATTTCTTTTCTCACAAAATAAAGATCCTATAAATAGGATAGCAAGATAAGCTCAAGTGTGAGAAAACAAAGTGTTTTGAACAAAGAAAATCACTTGGGAAAATCTCCAAATAGATATAGAACTTTTAGACCAAAAACCAATTCCCAAAGACTATTTTCTTTGAATTATCAAACACTTTAAAAACAAATGAAGATTGATCTTTTAAACCAAAAAACTCTTCTGAAAAATTTGCTTTTAAAACACTTGAAAAAATCTAAAATTTGCTCTTGAAAACTTATTGAGAAACAACTCAAATGGGGGATATTTATACCCCATTTGAAATCTGCCCGTTGGCAGCAGAAAAGGCCCAGATTGGCCTTCCGGTCGACCGGCCGGTAGACCGGAGAACGGTCAAAAAATCGACCGTTGAGCCCTCTGATCGACCGCCCGGTCGACCGTGCCCAGAACTAGAGAGCAACGGCTCTCTGGTCGGTTGACCGCCCGGTCGACCGGGCCATCCCGAGAGTGGGCTGACTTCAGTCGGTCGACCGCTCGGTCGACCGGCCAAACATACTGGCCTTTGTGCACGTCATGTGCACATCGGTCGACCGGTCCGGTCGACCGACCACTAGTCCGGTCGACCGTCCCGGTCGATCGCCAGAGCCTGGCAGGGCAAAATACAGGATTTGAAACTGGTCTTTTTATTATCAAATAAATCCCATAAAATCTCATAAACTCTACAAAAATAGATTCTTGTTATATCTTTGAAATACAAACATGTTTGAGTAAAAATCAAACCATGTTACAAACATTTTAAACCATTTTTGTGAATTGAAAAAATTTGCCTTAAACCAAATTCTGTATTTTCCAAAACTTAGATTTTGAAATGGAAATCCGATTTTTTCAAAACTCATGTAAATACAAAAACATGATATTTAAACAACTTTGAAGCATATAATATATGGATAGAATCCAATATACATGAAAGAAATATATATCAACGTTTTTGACATTAAATTCGAAAGTAAGTTTTGTTTAAATACAAAATCCAAATACATGAATAGGTTATCAAAATAAGCTTTCTTAAGAATATGAAGCATACATGTATATAGATCAAATCTAATATACATTAAACAATGTAAACTTGTTTTGATTCAATTCTATTCATGAAAATCAAGATCGGTTAAATTGAAAACCAAAACCAATAAACATGAAACTTAAAACAAGTGTGTGTATTGTGAACTTTTAGCATACCACACTATCTAATCTTTAACAATGGATCTAAACTAACTATTCTAAAAAAACCGAGGTCTTCTTGTAGAGCGCCGTCTCCAAGTCAACTCGATCCAAATGTGATCGACCGAGCTTGACTCCAACGAGTGCTAGATGTGAACTTGACGCTCGAGCTCTTGAATCACCATGTGAAAGCTCCAAAACACCTTTGTTGAAGCTAATCACCTACTAATATCTTGGTTAAATATCTGAAACTAAATATCACAAGATTATTAGTAAACTATAACTACATGAAGTTAATCATCATCAAAACTAGAGTGGAAGGCCTCTGGGCCAACAATCTCCCCCTTTTTGATGATGACAAAACTCATGGAGATATATATGCATCGATTAAATTTAAGCTTCAAAGAAGCTCCCCCTTAACTCATGCATAGCAATAAACAATAAGATATGCAATGAATATTAAACATGAATATACATAAACATACATAAAACAATGAAAGAAACATTCTCTTGATACCAAAATTTTAAAATAAATTCCTTTTCTCCTTTTTTAAATAAACATGTTCTTAAGTACCAATTGAAAATATAAACTTAGAATAAACATGTTCTTTAAATAATTGCTCTTGATACAAATAAAAATTTCAATTGAAAGCTTTATCAATAAAAGCAATAAAAGCTCTTGATACCAATCAATAAAAAGCTCTTGATGCCAATTGAAAGGTAATTAATAAAAGCTCTTGATACCAACAATAAAAATTTTAACAAAAGTTCTTGATATCAATAAAACAAAACAACAAAATATGTTCTTGATTATCCATGCTCTTGATACCAATATCAACAAAACATTAAAACATCAAAACATCAAACAAACTCTCTTGATACCAAATATGAAACAAACTTTGATATAAACTTATAAATAAACAATAAACATGCATATAAACTCAAATACTTCTTCTCCTTTTTGTTAATCATCAACAAAGGGGTTAAAGTAAACAATAAAACAATGTTCTCCCCTTTTGTCTGAAACAAAAAAAATCAACAAGGGGTGAAATCAAATCAAAACATTATGATGCCAATTGAAAAAAAATATATCAATTTAGTGCATCAAGATATCAATTGAACATAAATAAAACAATTGAAAGTACATAAAACAAATATTTTTAATATATATTTAAATAAACATGTCTATATTATACCAATTGAAAGTAAATAAAACAAAAAAAAATTGATATCAATAAAAATCAATATCATTTTTCAATCATTTTTTAACATAAAGTGTGGGAGTAAAATACCAAAGGTAAACAAAATCAATTGAACGGTAAAATATGAATTTTCTCCCTCTTTATGAAATTCTAAACAAAATGATGCATAAGCTTGTATAAGATACCATTGAAACATAATCAATTGAAGTATAATAGTCATTTAAGAAATCAAGCTTAACATAACCAAAATTTGTGCTCAAAGATATAAAGATATAGTAAGCACAAATAATATATATATATGTATGAGAAATTAAATACCAATCGAAATTGATACTATTTAAAATTGAAGCATACATATATAAGAACATATATGAGTATACCAAAAAAAATGTCAATAGTGATACCAATTGAAAAGATCCAATAATACAAATTGAAAGTATAATAATAATCAATTGTACAACTCATATTCCCTACCACCCATTCATGCACATGTTTAAATAGATTTTCAATTAAGAGCATACAAGGCATGGTCGCCCAACCAGCTGCCCTTGGAAGGGTAGGGGTTTTTAAAAATAAGTTTGAAAATAGTTATAATACGTTTGAAAACTCTACCATATGAAGAATACGAACTAGTTATATGAAAAATTTATAAACTAGTACGAAATCCTTCAAGTAAGGAATAAAATGAAAATATATTAATGAAAAATATGTAAGTCACACGATCATCACACTCAAAATCTATAAGGCACATATCAAACTCATGAAAACAAAATCATGAGAAAACTTTAAGTAAAGTGAGTGTATAACAGTTATGTGAAACACATCATCATGAAATAGGCAATCAAGCTCAATAAGAAATTCCTTAAAAACATAAAAGTCATCAAAACTAGAATCCTTCAAGGTATATGTATGTTTTGTACAAACTAGAGTATACATACATATCCTAACATAAACGAGTGCAAAAGAGTATATGCATGAAAACAAGTCAAGGATGTATATGTATAACTAATAGTTTAGACAAAATAGACATATACATGAAGTTTAACATAATTATGAAAAACATGTCAAAAATATGGAATACAAGTCAAAATGTATGAATCATCAAAATTAGACTATACTAATACATCTAATGAGTACAAATGAGCAATCAAGAATAAACATATAATAATCTATTTGTGGCTCACTAGTTGTACAAGGATATACCTAAGTTTTAATGAAAACTAACATCTAGACATGTAATCAAAACATGAAGCGTAAAAATCAAAACAAAACTCATATGATCATTATGTAAATGCACATGCATTAGATCTATGATATACACAATAGTTAAAACAAATGTGGAACACAAAGGTATAAGTCCATATTAAACATGGGTGTCTCAAATACTAATCATTTATGTCATAGGACTAATAAACGTGGCATATGACATAATGAACATTAAAACATGACATGCTAAAAATCAACAATATGAAAAGCATGTAAATATAAATGAAGAATTAGAGATCGTTACCAAAACCGATAAGGTACATCTCTATGTCTCCAAACCATGGTGGTCCTCCCTCCAAACTCCTCTTGAAAGTGATGCATCCAAATTGTCCTCTTTAAGCTCGGAACGCATCTACCTCAAGGCACCATCACTCTCACGTCATGTGAGAGCCAACACCTACATCAAAAATAGGAGTGGTCTTTGGTACCCACACTTATTTGGGTCCATGGGGGTTAGCTCCTTTCCTAACCCAAACAATTTAGTTGCTAAATTTGAATCATGTATACGATCATAACAAAACTTAGTAAGGTGGCCCTTACGTCCACAATGTGTATACACATGAGCATACATTGTGTGATGGGTGTGAACGTGGGGAGCAAGTGTATGTCGTGTATGGTGTGCATGCATAGATGGAACTTGTTTCTTGCGAAACATGGATTCCAACCGTGTATGGTTCATGGCACAATGGCTCAAAGTGGAGCCCAAATAATCCACACTCTTCTTAAGTATACAAATATCATTTTCAATCATGGAAGAAGAGGTGCATGCAATAGGTAAGCTAGAATGTGAAGCTACACTAGCATGGCAAACATGAGATTTAAATCATTTTTCAAAGTTTTATTTTCATTTAAGTAATCTTTCAATTCTTTAGAAATTAAATCAATCTTGTTTGTCAAAGAATCATTTTCTTTTAAAACAAAACAAGTTTTGAAGTTAAAGTCTCATTTTTCTTCAAAATATTTTCACAATCATTTTTATTTTTCAAAATCTTGTTTTTATTTAAAACAAGTTCAAGTTGGATTTTCAAAGAGTCACACTCATTAAAATCTCAACCTTCTCTTGTAAAGCCAAATCAAGTTTTGAACACAAATCCTTATTTTCTTTTTTAGTCTAAAACTCTTCTTTTTCAAAGATTATATTTTTCAAGCAATTTTCACAAACAATTGAAAGTTTTCATTCAAAGCATTGGCATCAATATAATTATTACTAGAAGAACTAGCATCATCATCATCTAATAGAGTTTTCGAGTTTACCTCAAGGGAGTCATTCCCTTGGACCATGTAGCAATGTTGCTCGGATACTCCACTAGATTCATCCTCCACAATGGTTGACGTTTGAAGCTTGGAGGAGGTCAAAGTGTTCTACACTGCAAAGGCGGAATCACAGTTAGAAACTATCATAAGATGCTCTTTGTTAAGCGTGCTTCTAAGTGCTTCAAGGGCTTGTGCATTGGCCTCTATATGCTTGCTATTATCAAGATAGGATTTCTTGGTAGAGGCAAGGAAAACATGCAAGCCTAGGGTTTTCAAGTACATGGACATCCTAAATTTCATATGTCAATGTTGAAAACATCAAACATGGGAGGTGATAAGCAATCCATGAGTGTGTGTAAACAATATACGTGTGCAAATGCAAATGATAGATTAGCAAAAAACAAGATCACACTCCTAGGTGGTTAAACCTAATATCAGGAGCGTAGGCTCTGATACCACTTGAAAGTACACCTAGAGGGGGGGTGAATAGGTGTACGGCTAATCTATGAATAATAATGCGAAAATTAAAAACTAATTGCAACACACTTAGTGTAACCAACGAGTGTAGCCGAATTCCCGGTGAAGGGCTCTGGACTAACTCCTCTTGATTCCTCTGAATAAGAGTTGAGGTGCAATATGAAGCTCTTATGGTTAAACACAAGTGAGGCACACAAACAAACACAACCAAGTATATAAGAATGATATGATAATATGAATCAATGCAAGACACAATATAAGAGAGAGTTAGAGAAAGTGGATTAATCACAAACACCAAGATATGTTTCGAGGTTCGAGCGCACAGCTCTACGTCCCCGCCTTCACACAGAAGGATTTCCACTAACTCGTCCACACAGGACTTCCCACACAGGGAACCTCCACTGAGGATTTTGGGCAATACAATAACCGGGAGTACACAATTCCTCTCTCAAATACAACACAACCTCTACACTTAGAGGTTAGGCACAAAGCCACCACAACACAATCACCTCACACTTGAGGGATGGGCACAAAGCCAAACAACCAATCAACCTCACTAGAAGGATAGGGCACAAAGCCACCACTCCAATAATCAACCTCTACACAAGAGGGATATCACAAAATAAGGAGGGTTTACAACTTGGTAGTCTCTTTCAACCACAAACCAATTCTTTCCCACAAAACAAAGATCCTATAGATAGGATAGCAAGATAAGCTCAAGTGTGAGAAAACAAAGTATTTTGAACAAAGAAAATCACTTGGGAAAATCTCCAAATAGATATAGAACTTTTAGACAAAAACCAATTCCCAAAAGACAATTTTCTTTGAATTATCAAACACTTTAAAAACAAATGAAGATTGATCTTTTAAACCCAAAAACTCTTTTGAAAATCTTGCTCTTAAAACACTTGAAAAGATGTAAAATTTTCCTCTTGAAAACTTGTTGAGAAACAACTCAAATGGGGGGATATTTATACCCCATTTGAAATTTGCCCGTTGGTAGCAGAAACGGCCCAGATTGGCCTTCCGGTTGACCGGCCGGTCGACCGGCCAACGGTCAAAAATCGACCGTTGAGCCCTCCGGTCGACCGCCCGGTTAACCGTGCCCAGAACCAGATAGCAACGGCTCTCTGGCCGGTCAACCGCCTGGTCGACCAGGCCAACCCGAGAGTGGGCTGACTTCAGTCGGTTGACCGCTCGGTCGATCGGCCAAGCATACTGGCCTTTGTGCACGTCTTGTGCACATCGGTAGACCGTTCTGGTCGACCGACCACTGGTCCGGTCGACCGTCCCGATCGACCGCCAAAGCCTGGCAGGGCAAAATACAGGACTTGAAAACTGGTCTTTTTATTATCAAATAAATCCCATAAAATCTCATAAATTCTACAAAAATAGGTTCTTGTTATATCTTTAAAATACAAACATGTTTGAGTAAAAATCAAACCATGTTATAAATATTTTGAACCATTTTTGTGACTTGAAAAATTTGCTTTAAACCAAATTCTGTATTTTCCAAAACTTAGATTTTTGAAATGGAAATCCGATTTTTCCAAAACTCATGTAAATACAAAAACATAATATTTAAACAACTTTGAAGCATATAATATATGAATAGAATCCATATACATGAAAGAGATATATATCAACGTTTTTGACATTAAATCCGAAAATAAGTTTTGTTTAAATACAAACCCAAATACATGAATAGGTTATCAAAATAAGCTTTCTTAAGAATATGAAGCATACATGTATATAGATCAAATCTAATATACATTAAACCATGTAGACTTGTTTTGATTCAATTCTATTCATGTAAACCAAGATCGGTTAAACCGAAAACCAAAACCAAAACATGAAACTTAAAACAAGTGTGTGTATTGTGAACTTTTAGCATACCACACTATCTAATCTTTAACAATAGATCTAAACTAACTATTCTAAAACAAACCGAGGTCTTCTTGTAGAGCGCCGTCTCCAAGTCAACTCGATCCAAACGTGATCGACCGAGCTTGACTCCAACGAGTGCTAGATGTGAACTTGACGCTCGAGCTCTTGAATCACTATGTGAAAGCTCCAAAATACCTTTGTTGAAGCTAATCACCTACTAATATCTTGGTTAAATATCTGAAACTAAATATCACAAGATTATTAGTAAACTATAACTACATGAGTTAATCATCATCAAAACTAGAGTGGAAGGCCTCTGGGCCAACAGTAGTTCAGTTCAAATACCTGAGAGAGAGGAATAGAGTGATTGTAATCTGAAGATTGAAATGACATCAATAAAAGGATCAAGCTTTCTCTTCTTCCACTCCAATTCACGGGTATGTCTTGCTTTATTTTCATGTGTTATTTTTCATCTCCCATGAGTAGCTAAATTTATTTTCTGGGCTCAGTATTGTTCCTCTCTTCGATCCCTCTTCTTTTTGAATGGGTTTTGATGAAAAGACCCAATGAATCATATGCATGCCTAAACTAAGCCTTTCTTCGTTGAAAGTGTTCTTGAAGGCACATGAGGATGGATTTGAATTTCTATACTTCTACTTCCTTTAAAAACATCTTTTGAACTTATTTTTATTTCATACATGCAATACTTGATGATTTAACATTCGATTCAAGATGATTTCTTAAAGAAAGAGCAAACTTTTTCAAACTATCTTATTTGCTTTACTTAAAACTTTCTAAACTCAAGCTTAAGTTTTTACCTATGATCAAGTTGAGGCACTAAGGATTTCAAGAGAAGAACACATCGTTGAGTAGTGAGATAGTGAGCCCAGATCTTCTTCTATATTAAAAAAATAAATCACTCTTCAAGCTTTTAAATCACCTTTTTCAAAGCCTTCTCTAAGTTTACAAATTTTCTTTTAATCATTTCTCTTCTCTCCATTCTCTTTTTCAATTTATAAAAAAAAAAAGAAAGATACCAACTCCATTCTTTGTTACTTAACAAAAGCACCGAAAAGCTTCTATCGCATTCCTCCTCATGGACACGATCCGTTAGCCCAAAGCTACATGATAATTCTTATCACTTTCAATTTACGATCAGGCACTAACCAGCTGGTCGGCCCACAGCCAGGTAGGCATGGAAGTTGCACTGGGAGGATGGGCCCATGATCTTCTACTAGCTTGGTGGAGGTATGAAATGGGTTGAATTGATGAGCCAACGGGAGGCGGATCCAAGTCAAACTCAAAACTAAAACTAAAACTATAACTAAAACACAACTTGCAATTTACATATGACATTCATTGCGGTGTGGGGCTGTCAGTGGGTTGGGTTCGGGACGAGTACACTAGTTATCAAATCTGGATCCGGTTACCATTATAGATACCGGATCCGACTCGATTACTCACATATTCAGAACAATTATTCTCATACTCCTTCCGTTTAGTGACAGATCTAGACCCGATTACCTCACCACCGTTGGCCACGGTCCCATTGGCATCCTCTCCTCTGAGCTCGCCAACACCATGTCTCTCACCGTCTATCTCCATCGTCCCTCTCTGACCCCGAGATCTCCTGCCTCCTTACCCAAACCCTATTTTGTACTAGCAACTCCAATGCATTGTTCTTAATTAGGGCATTGACCAAGACCTTCGCTGACTCATCGTTGTCCTCGTTGGTCAAATCCAAGAGTAGCGAGACGATGTCCTTCACGATGTCGGTATTGTCATGCCCCAAGAGGCTGATGATGGATGAGAAGGTGTTGAGGGCGATGAGATCAGGGTGGAGGATCTTGAGTTTTGGATCTTGTCGCGAGCTCGACCTCGGAGTTGGTGACCTCCTCGAGGTTGTTGGGGTACTTCATGTAGGGGTCGAGGTTGTCCTTGAGGCAGCTCTCAAATGCGAGGATGAGCTTCTTTAGGGCTTTGAGGGCGATAACCTCTGTGTTGGAGTTTTGGGACTTCTTGATAGCCTAGAGAAGAGAGGGTCAAAGATGATGCCATTGGATAGGAGATGTTGTGATGACGATGGAAAGAGAGTGAATGAGAGGGTTAGAGTTATTATTAAATGGGTTCATATCTAATTGAGAATGGTTCAAGTAAAATCAGACTGACCCATTTACTAATAAGGTAAATGGGTCTTTGTCCTATTCAGGTTCGCGGGTATTGAACTGGTTACCAGACTCATCTAATTAGGTCGGGTACGGGTGTAGACCCGACCCATTGTGAGGCATATGTTTGGAGCAATCCAGAAAAAATTATCTTTATCCCCTTTAATAAAGATTCCCATCTCAAGAACCCCATGTTGTTTCAAACTTTGCCTTATCCCCTTGTGTGTGCAAAAAGGCAATATATGCTATATTGTTTATTCATAATGCCAGTATTTCCCTTGATGAGTTGGCTCTGTCTAACTTGACTAGCGGAGCGCATGCGACACACATTTAATATTTGTCACGTGCTACTTATTGGTGAATTAAAGTTATAAGTACACCTAGAGGGGGTGAATAGGTGTACGGCTAATCTAATGAAAAAAATGCGAATTTTAAAACTAAATTGCAACAACTTAATGTAATCACGAGTGTAGCCGAATTCCCGGTGAAGGGCTCTGGACTAACTCCTCTTGATTCCTCTGAATAAGAGTTGAGGTGCTATATGAAGCTCTCGTGGTTAAACACAAGTGAGGCACACACAAACAAGCCAAGAATATAATATATGAATGAGCAATATGAAATGATGCAAGGCACAATATAAAAGAGAGAGAGAGTTTAGAGTCAATGGATCAAATGCAAACACCGAGATTTGTTTCGAGGTTCGAGCACCCAACTCTACGTCCCCGTTTTCACACAGAAGGATTTCCACTGTCTCGTCCACACAGGACTTCCCACACAGGGAACCTCCACTGAGGATTTTGGGCAATACAATAACCGGAGTACACAACTCCTCTCTCAACCAATACAACCTCTCACTAAAGGTAATGCACAATCAACACAAAATCCACCTCACACAAGAGGGGTAGGGACAAAGCCAAACAACCAATCAACCTCTCACTAGAGGGATAGGGCACAAAGCTACCACTCCAATAATCAACCTCTACACAAGAGGGATAACACAAATTAGGAGGGTTTACAACTTGGTGATCAAAAGACCACAAACCAATTCTTTTCCCACAAAACAAAGATCCTATAGAGAGGATAGAATGATAAGCTCAAGTGTGAAAAAATAAAGTGTTTTGAACAAAGAAAATCACTTAGGAAATCTCCAAATAGATATAGAATTTTTAGACCAAAAACAAATTCCCAAAAAGACTATTTTCTTTGAAAATAAAACACTTTAAAGACAAATGAAGATCAAATCTTTGAAGCTCTAAACCTCTTTAAAACTTGCTCTTAAATACTTGAAAAGATTAGAAATTTTCTCTCAAAAACTTGCTTAAAAATAGTCCATAGAACCCCAATATATAGGCTAAAAAAAAACTAGCCATTGGGGCCAATCAACAGCCACGACGGCTGTCGGTCGACCGGCCCGGTTGACCGCCAACGGTCATATTTTTGACCGTTGGGGCAGCGGTCGACCGGTCCAGTCGACCGTGGCCTGGAACAGAGAGCAGAGCTCTCTGCCGGTCGACCGACTCGGTCGACCGGGCTTTCCAGAGAGCAGAAGCTCTCTGGTGATCGACAGGCCCTCCAGCCAAACCTGGCGTGCACGTTTGTGCACGTCGGTCGACCGACTCCCAGCTCGGTCGACCGGTCCGGTCGACCGGCAGAAGCCAGACAGAAACACTTTTAGGGATTAAAAAGTTATCTTTTTAGCTTAAATAAAATCCCATAAAATTTCTAAAAATTCACAAAAATAGTTTCGGTATAATACTTTGATATACAAACATGTTTGAGTAAAATCAAACTGTGTTACAAATTTTTGAACTATTTTTGTAACTTAGAAATTTTGCCGAAAACTAAAATCCATATTTTCCAAAACATTAGATTTTTGAAATGGAAAATCGTTTTATCCAAAACTCATCCAAATACAAAAGTATGATACTTAAACAACTTGAAGCATGTTGTATATGGATATAATCCAATATACATGATATATATATATATATAATAATATATAATATTATATATATAATTATATATATATATATATTATATATATATATATATATATCAATGTTTTTGACTTAAAATCCAAAAATAAGTTTTGTTAAAATACCAAAACTCCAAACTCATGAAATAGACTATCAAACTAAGTTTGTTTAAATAGTTGAAGCATACATGTATATAAAACAATCTAATATACATTAAATCATGTAAACTTGTTGATTCTATCTATTCATGAAAACCAAGATCAGTTAAACCAAAAACCGAAAACCAAAACAGGAAACTTAAACAAGTGTGTGTGTTGTGAACTTGAGCATATCACACTATCTAATGTTTAACACTGGATCTAAACTATAAACTAAATAATGTACTGAAGTCTTCTTGTAGAGCGCCGTCTCCAAGTCGACTCGATCCAAACGTAATCCACCGAGCTTGACTCCAACGAGTGCTAGATATGAACTTTGACGCTCGGCCTCTTGAATCACCAAGTGAAATCTCCAAAATATCTTTGTTGAAGCTAATCATCTACTAATATCTTGATTAAGTATCTGAAACTAAATATCACAAGATTATTAGTAAACAATAACTACATGAGTTAATCATCATCAAAACTAGAATGGAAGGCCTCTGGGCCAACAATCTCCCCCTTTTTGATAATGACAAAACTCATGGAGTTATATATGCATAGATAAAGTTAAGCTTCAAGGAAGCTCCCCCTTAACTCACGCATAGCAATAAACAATAAATATATGCAATGAATACAAAACATGAATATGTATTAATATGCATAAAACAATGAAATGAACATGCTCTTGATACCAAACTTTTTAAAATAAATTCTTTTTCCTTTTTGAAATAAACACGTTCTTAAATAATTGTTCTTGATACCAATAAAAATTTCAATTTGAAAAATTTTATCAATAAAAGCAATAAAAGTTTTTGATACCAATCATAAAAACTCTTGATACCAATTGAGAGATAATCAATAAAAGCTCTTAATACCAACAATAAATTTTTAACAAAGTACTTGGATACCAATAAAACAAAACAACAAAGTATGTTCTCTTGATACCAATATCAACAAAATATCAAAACATCAAACACACTTTCTTGATACCAATATGAAACAAACTTTGGTATAAACTTACAAATAAACAATAAACATGCATATAAACTCAAATACTTCTCCCCCTTTTTGTCAATCATCAACAAAGGGGACAAAGAAAACAATAAAATAATGTTCTTCCCCTTTTTATCTTAAACAAAAAAAATATCAATTTCGGGTGAAATCAAAACAAAACATTATAATACCAATGAAAAAAATATATATCAATTTAGTGCATCATGATATTAATAAAGTATACCAATTGAAAGTACATAAAACAGATGTTTTTAATTTAAATAAGCATGTCTATAATTTACCAATTGTAAGTAATTAAAACATGTTGAAGAATTTTTTTTTGATATCAATAGAATGATGTAAAAAGATATCAATAGTAAAGATTAGTACCAATAGAAAGTAATTTTTCATTAGGAGTATATGATACCAAAAATAATCAATATCATTTTTCAATCATTTTTCAACATAAAGTGTGGGAGTAAAATACTAAAGGTAAACAAAACCAATTAAAAAGTGAAATACGAAATTTCTCCCCTTTATGAAATACCAAATAAAATGATGCATAAGTTTGTATAAGATACCAATTGAAACATAATCAATTGAAATATAATAGTCATTTAAGAAATCAAGCTTAGCATAACTAAAATTTGTGCTCAAAGATATAGAGATATAGTAAGCACAAATAAAGCATATATATATGTATGGAAGATTGAATACCATTCGAAATTGATACTATTTGTAATGCAAACATACATATATAGAAACATATATGAGTATACAAAAAGAATATCAACAGTGATACCAATTGAAAAGATCCAATGATATCAATTGTAAACATAATAAGATCAAGTGTGTAACTCATATTTCCTACCACCCATTTCATGCACATGTTTAAAAGGATTTTCAATAATAAGCATACAAGGCATGGTCGTCCAACCAACCGCCCTTCAATGAGTAGGGGTTTTCAAAAATAAGTTTAAAAATATAGTATGTTTGAAAAACTCTACCAAATGAAGAATACGAACTAGTTTAATGAAAAACTTGTAAACTAGTACGAAATCCTTCAAGCAAGGAATAAAACAAGAATATATTCCATAAAATATGAAAATCACTAAACCAATGTCACTCAAATCTATATAGCATATATAATACTCATGAAAACAAAAACATGAGAAACCATCATGTAAAATGAGTGTACAAGTTTTGTGAAAGACAAGTCATGGAAATAGGCAATCAAGCTCAATAAAAAATTCCTTTTCAAATATGAAAATCATCAAAGTCAAATAGGCTTCAAGGTATATGTATATTTTGTCTAAACTAAAAGTATACATACATATCCCTAAACACAATTGAGTCCAAAATAAAGATTTGCATGAAAGGCAAAAAGACTCAAAGGGGTATATATGTATATCTTAAGTTTGGACAAAATAGACATATACATGAAGCTAAACATATAAACATGAAAAACATATACAAAATGGGAATACAAGTCAAAATGTTTGAATCATCAAAACTAGGCTATACTAGTACATCTAATAAGTACAAATGAGCATTCAAGCACAAACATATAATAATCTATTTGTAGATCACTAGTTGTACAAGTATATATCCTAATTTTAATGAAAACTAACATTCAAATAAGTAATCAAAACATGAAGCATAGAAATCAAAATAAAACTCATAAACATACATATGATCATTATGTACATGCACATGCATAGATCTAGGACATACACATTAGATAAACTAAAGTGAGAATACTAAATATAAATCCATATAAACATGGGTGTCTCAAATACTAATCATGTATATCACTAATCTAAATGTCATGGCATATAACATACTAATCATGAAACATCAAAGCATGCTAAAATCAATAAATGAAAAAGCATGTAAACATAAATGGGAGAAAGAGATCGTTACCAAAACCGATAGGGTACATTTTCATATCTCCAAACCAAGGTTGTCCTCCCACCAAACTCCCCTTGAAAGTGATGCATCCAAATAGTCATCTTTAAGCTCGGAACGCATCCACCTCAAGGCACCATCACTCTTACGTCATGTGAGAGCCCACACCTACATCAAATAGCATAGGGGTGGGTTTTGGTACCCATACTCTTTTGGGTCTATGGGGGTTAGCTCCTTTCCTAACCCAAATAAATTTAGTTGCTAAATTTACATCATGTATCTTATCAAAACAAAATTTAGCAAGGTGGCCCTTACGTCCACAATGTATACAAGTGTACACATGAGCATACATCGTGTTATGAGTGTGAACGTGAGAAGCATGTGTATGCCGTGTATGGTGTGCATGCATAGGAGGAAGTTGTTTCTTTCGAAACAAAGATTCCAAACGTGAGTGGTTCATGGCACAATGGCTCAAAGTGGAACCCAAACAATCCACACTCTTCTTTAACAAACATATATCATTGTCAATCCTAGAAGAAGAGGTGCATGTAATAGGTGAGCTAGAATTTGAAGCTACACTAGCATGACAAACATGAGAGTCTAAATCATTTTTCAAAGAAACATTTTTATTTAAAACAATTTCTAATTCCTTTGAAATAGAAGCAATTTTTATTTTTAAGGAATCATTCTCTTTTACAACAAAATCAAGTTTTGAAGTTAAAGACTCATTTTTCTTCAAAACTTCATTGTAATCATTTTTATTTTTCAAAATCTTATTTTCATTTAAAACAAGTTCAAGTTGGGTTTTCAAAGAGTCACACTCATTTGAAGTCTCAACCTTCTCTTGTAAAGCCAATTCAAGTTTTGAAAACAAATCCTTATTTTCTTTGTTAACTTACAAGTTTTCTTTTTCAAAACTTTATATTTTTCAAGGAGGTTCTCACAAACAATAGATAACTCTTCATTTAATGCATCGGCATCCATACTATCAAGATCATCAAATGAAGAGCTAGCACTATCTAGTTGAGTGTCCGAAAGTACCTCAAGAGAGTCATTCCCTTGGACCATGTAGCATCGTTGTTCGGATTTATCCTCACTAGATTCCTTCTCCATTTGGATTGGCAATTGAGGCTCGGAGGAGGTCAACGTATTCCACACTGCAAAGGCAGAATCACAGTTAGAAATCAACATAAGATATTCTTTGTTAAGCGTGCTTCTAAGTACCTCAAGGGCATGTGCATTAGCCTCTATATGCTGGCTATTATCAAGATAGGATTTCTTGGTAGCGGCAAGGAAAACATGCAAGCCTAGGGTTTTCAAGTACATGGACATCCTAAATTTTCATATGTCAATGTTGGAAACATCAAACATGGGAGGTGACAAGCAATCCATGAGTGTGTGTAAACAATATACGTGTGCAAATGCAAATGATAGATTAGCAAAAAAATAAGATCATACTCCTAGGTGGTTAAACCTAATATCAGGAGCGTAGGCTCTGATACTAATTGTAAGTATACCTAGAGGGGGGTGAATAAGTGTACGGCTAATCTAATGAACAAAATGTGAAATTTAAAAACTAAATTGCAACAACTTAATGTAACTAACGAGTGTAGCCGAATTCCGGTGAAGGGCTCTGGACTAACTCCTCTTGATTCCTCTGAATAAGAGTTGAGGTGCTATATGAAGCTCTCGTGGTTAAACACAAATGAGGCACACACAAACAAGCCAAGCATATAATATATGAATGAGCAATATGAAATGTGCAAGGCACAATATAAAAGAGAGATTTTAGAGTTAATGGATCAAATGCAAACACCGAGATTTTTTTCGACGTTCGAGCACCCAGCTCTACGTCCTCGCCTTCACACAGAAGGATTTCCACTATCTCATCCACATAGGACTTCCTACACTGGGAACCTCCAGTGAGAATTTTGGGCAATACAATAACCAAGAGTACACAACTCCTCTCTGAACCAATACAACCTCTCACTAGAGGCAATGCACAACTAACACAAAATTCACCTCACACACGAGGGGTAGGCACAAAGCCAAACAACCAATCAACCTCTCACTAGAGGGATAGGGCACAAAGCCACCACTCCAATAATCAACCTTGATTGAGATTTTACCTGCACACAAAATATAGTATTTCAGTTTTAAGAATAAGATGTGCAAGGTGCTCAATTCTACCGCTATAGCAAGTGGCTATGCGGGTCGTGATCTACAGGGGGGACTAGCGATGGAAGCTTGTTTAGTAAGTTCTCTTTCTTTTTATTTATAATGATATTTACAATGATATTTACAATGAAAAAGAAGAAGTGTGAAAAAGATTAGGAATATTGTGATTTATACTAAAATTAAAAGAAAGACAAAAAACTAAAAACTTACTTACCTCTTCGGCGTCTGCTTACCTTGGAACCGTTGTGACGACTTACCTTGTCTTTGAAGGCAATCAAAGCATGGAATATGAGATCTTCCCTATTCCCGATCTATACTACAAATAAAAGGGCGAGCTATACTACCATGAAAATAGATCTTCATCACCATAAACCATCAACGGCACTTGCAAGGAGAAGGCAACTTCGAAGCTCTTGGTTTCATATGGATCCACAAACGCAAAAGGGAAAAACAAAAACAAAACAAGAATAGAAAAAAGAATAAACCTTGATTTGATTCAATTAACAATGGAAGAAAAGATTACTTACACCGATGTCACCTTCAGTACAAGTTTGATCTCCTTCCTCCATGAAAGTATCCTCTCCTCTCAGTTACATAAAGAAAATTAAAAATTACAAAAAAGAAAATAAAACCTAAATTACAATCTACAAGTTAGCCTAAGAAAAACCCTAAATTTGTCTCTGTACTTGACTGTATGCCCTTCTCTGTTGCTCTGCAGGGGTATTTATAGGAGATGGAAGAAGTAGAGTCCCGGTACGACTCGTCGACGAAAACTGAACGTCACCCTTATCTGGATTGCCGCGGAAACGCGGCTTTGGCCGCGTTTCCGCGGCCAAAGTGTGGCTTCTGGCCACGCGCTTTCGCGTGTGGCCTCCTCTGATCCGTCCATCTGGGTATATCCTTTTATATCTGGCCTACCGACTCTTTATTTTGAAAATTCGAGATAACTTGGGAAGCAAGTTACCCTAAATCCAAATCTTCCAAATCTTTTAAAACGATTTTGTAATCTTTGCACTCTTCTCCTTTTATCTTTATCCTTGTCCTGTAAGTAATTAGGATTGAGTAGAAGTCTATTCCTTTCCTCTTCTTTTAATAATTATAAATTTTGCACATGATAATTGCAACTTTGGCACTTGGTAATTGCAACTTTTGCACTTGGGCTTGCACATGGGCTTTTTGGGCTTCTGGGCTTCATTTAGGCTTTTATTTCTTTATTTTTTAATTACCCCAGGCCTGCACACATTAAATAATAAAACATTAGTAATAGTGCATAATTGTAGGAATAAATATGAAAATGTGATAGTTAATGTAGTGATAAATATGCATTTTCTACTATCTATCACACCCCCACACTTATCTTTTTGCTCGTCCTCGAGTAAAAATCAAAAAGAATAAGAAAAGAAAAACTAATCTATCCTAACTTACTTTCGTAGGAATCACGGTTGCACTTAGCACGTGCAAGAAGCCGTTAAACCCCTAGGTTACCCTAGAGGACGAGTGTTGTCTCGTGAGGGTTTTCAGCGGATTACACCCACAAAATCCATAAAAAGGAAAATATTTGAAATATGTTTGAAGAAACTAAGTAATCTATAAGTTTTTAGGATTATCATTTTTATTCATTCTTAAACTTAGTCTTTATATAGTAAATTGTTATCCTTTTTGGGTAAGGATCAAAACTGAATTTTTGTATAGTCTTTTTTGTTACCAAAAAGTCATATGCATCCTTGTGAATCTTTACTAGGAATTCCTTCACTTGGACTCTCATGCCTCTTTATTATTATTTTCTCTCTTTTTTTTGATATGTATAACTGATCTAATTTTCTTTCGTGTAAGTATCAAGGCTTCTTGAGGCCCTCATACCTAACTAATTGACTATTAGATGTGTTAGTACATATATAAGTAATTTTTCTTAGTTTTCTTAGGCTTTCTAATCCACCCATGTAGCGAACTTAAAGTCAGTGGCTCCCAAACTGGTCGGTTTTAGGGCACCGGGTGAGAAAACACCCCACGGACTTAAGGATTCGAGTGAACTAGGCCACAAAACTAAGGTTTTTATTTATACAATCACTTTTAGGCGTGAATACTTATGCTTCCTGAAGCACATGTATTCAGCTTAATTAGTGAATTTTTTTTAAGTATTATTTTTTATAGGGCACAAGAGTCTTTGTTTTAGAATCCTAGATGTGTAAGTGTATTAGCTATGCACATTTCGTTAAGGTAAAAAATCAAGACTAATTACTTATTCAATTTTTCCTCCTATACCTAAAAATTCAACAATTTATTTATTTTGACCAAGTTTTTAGAAATTCTAATCATGATTTTCCTAATTCTTAAGACTAACTTAGATTTCTTTCAAAAGATAAGTCAAAATATTGTTCCCTTTTTTTTTTTTTTTGGTTAGTTAGTTAGTATCTAACTATGTTAGTATGTTAGTAAATCCTCCCCCTCACCTATCTCATGTATTGTCCTCAATGTATGAATGAATGCATGTATGCATGAAACAGAAGAAAGGGACGAAAAATATTACCTTAAGGTGGTGGTTCCGGTGGTGGTCTAATTGGTCCACGAAATGCGGCCCAATCGAATTTTTGTGGAGTTCGGAGGAACCCACCAGAAATCTCTCTTGTATAACCCACTAAAATGATGTCTGTATGAACATTTTTTAAAAATTTCTCCCCATCTAATTTCCAAATTTCATAACTATTTTCAGAGTCAATTGTGTCAACCGCCTTGTCCCAAAATGGGGTGTGAAAAGATGGAATGATTGACTTGGACTTAAGAAGTACGGGAACGAATACCGACTCAGGAAAGTAACTTAAATCAAGTAAAGATTCAGGAGTCGAGCTTGGTTCAAAAAGTGGGTCCAAATCAAGAAGTTGAAACTCAAGTCCACAATCATTTTCCCACAATGGAATGTGACTTAATATTGGTGATTCAAGTTCAAGAATGACAGGCGTGGGAATCAAAACTGACTTTAAAATATTACTCAAATCGGGTAACAAAACAGGAGTCAATATTGATTCGAAAATTTGAACTTGATCACAGATTTGAGAATCTAGGTCACATTTCTCATTGAGTTCAATATCATAAAAATAAGAACTTGCCAATTATTCATGGGATTTTCAAAATTATAAAATTGGTCAAGTTCAATATGATCATCAAAAATGGGTGATTCAATTTCATTTTGAATTGGCACAGGATCCAATGTTGATTCGGGGAAAAGATTAAAATCAGGTGGAGACGCTGGAGTCATTATTGAATCAGGAAGTAAAATTGAATCACTAAGTTGAGATTCATGATCATATTCATTTTCAAGTTCAATTTCAGGAAAGGAATAACTTGCCAAACTGTCAATATCATTTTCAAAATTTGGAGTTTGGGCAAGTTCAAATGATTGTACTGAAATAGAATCTTGTTTTCCAAAGCAACGTGACTCTTCGGCTCTAAGAGAATGGTTAGCGACATCAGAAATGGCCGAACGGTGAGAGCGTAAAGTTTGAACCATCATATCTATTTCATGATCACGAGCGATTCTAGCCTGAGTCATGACTTCAAGCATCTTTTCATAGTCGATAGGTTCATCATTTTGTTGTGATAGGACTTGAAAAGATGAAGTGTTGTTGTGACAATCATGATGAAATTGTGAGTCGGTCAGATTCTGTGATTGTTGCTTGGACTCACACATCATCATGTCCAAGATTGATGGTGATTGTTGCTTGGACTCATGCATACTCATCATTTCCAAGATAGATGGTTTTCTATTTTGAACAGGTGGATCTGAGTATGAATCTTGGAAATATTGTGGACAAGGTGGATAAGGAGGACAAGTTGGTTGAAAATTAGACTCGGGGGAGGTGAATCCCCATGGACTCTGTGAAGAGTTGAAATTGTTGTGGAAATTATGGTCATACGATGGGGGGCATGGGTTATATTCATTCGGATAAGACCACTCCGGCACACTAGGTTGGTCAAAGTTATGATATGCTGGGTTGGTAATATCGAAAAAGAGGTTGGTCTGTAATATGGATTAAAATTGGAAAAATTGTTGTTATAAGCCATATCACACAATACAAACAAAAAATAAACAAATAAGCAAACAAAGGAAAAACAAAAAAAAATTCTAAACTAAGTTAGGGTAGACCTATGACCTAGACGACTCCTAACTGTTTAGACTGTCCATGGGATGTATAATGTAGACTTTGACCACAAGCTAATCAGCCAGGTCAGGGCAAGATTGGTGGGAGGTTTTCCGTCAAAGAGGTTCCTTAATTAAATAACCACCAATCTTTGGGCTTTCGGCCCTCAATCCCCTTCCTAAACACTGATTTGGCAGGAGTCAAATTCCAACACCGTTCCCCCTTAGGATAATCTCCTAATTGAGTCCGAGATGTCCCTAGGGCCAACGTCTACTCATTTTTAGTTAGGCTTGGGTTAGTGAGTAAGGAGATTGTTTGTGGGCCAAGGAAGGGTGATGAAATCCCCACCTTATCTTATTTATAGGACAAGCCCTTAAGTCAATTTAGTGCACGTGTAAAACAATAGACAAATATTCACTCAAAAGTAGTAAATCAGCCAAGGGTGCATCCTAGTCTATATGTAATGCGAACGTACCATGTCTCCAGCACTCTTCAACAGAAATAAAAAAATTAAATAGACACGTGCCTAAGATGCAAGAGTCTAATTTTTTTTATTTTCTCAACAAATAGGTTACTGTTTAATTAATGAGCAGTGTACAGGGTGATCACAGAGAAAAGTTAACAGAGCAGTAAACAAATTTTTCAATTTGCAGCAACCTGCAGAAAACAGAGTGAGTAGTGAACTACACAGGCCACGGAAACGCGGCTATTGCGGCGCAAACGCAGCTCTTTAGTAGGCTCTGCTGCTCTGCCTTCGAGGGCAGAGGTACAGAGTTGCTATATGTCTTTTGCTGCTGTTAGGTTTCCTGTTCTCCGAACCTGCAAACAGAAAAAATAAATAATTAGTTTTTTTTTTAGAGAATAACTTATCGTCCCTCCCTGGCAACAGCGCCAAAATTTGATTGAGATTTTACCTGCACACAAAATATAGTATTTCAGTTTTAAGAATAAGATGTGCAAGGTACTCAATTCTACCGCTATAGCAAGTGGCTGTGCGGGTCGTGATCCACAGGGAGGGACTAGCGATGGAAGCTTGTTTAGTAAATTCTCTCTCTTTTTATTTATAATGATATTTACAATGATATTTACAATGAAAAAGAAGAAGTGTGAAAAAGATTAGGAATATTGTGATTTATACTAAAATTAAAGAAAGACAAAAAACTAAAAACTTACTTACCTCTTCGGCGTCTGCTTACCTTGGAACCGTTGCGACGACTTACCTTGTCTTTGAAGGCAATCAAAGCATGGAATATTAGATCTTCCCTATTCCCGATCTATACTACAAATAAAAGGGCGAGCTATACTACCATGAAAATAGATCTTCATCACCATAAACTATCAACGACACTTGCAAGGAGAAGGCAACTTCGAAGCTCTTGGTTTCATATGGATCCACAAACGCAAAAGAGAAAAACAAAAACAAAACAAGAATAGAAAAAGGAATAAACCTTTGATTTGATTCAATTAACAATGGAAGAAAATTTTACTTACACCGATGTCACCTTCAGTACAAGTTTGATCTCCTTCCTCTATGAAAGTATCCTCTCCTCTCAGTTACATAAAGAAAATTAAAAATTACAAAAAAGAAAATAAAACCTAAATTACAATCTACAAGTTAGCCTAAGAAAAACCATAAATTTGTCTCTGTACTCGACTGTATGCCCTTCTCTGTTGCTCTGCAGGGGTATTTATAGGAGATGGAAGAAGTAGAGTCCCGGTACGACTCGTCGACGAAAACTAAACGTCACCCTTATCTGGATTGCCGCGGAACGCGGCCAAAGTGTGGCTTTTGGCCACGCGCTTTAGCGCGTTGCCTCCTCTGGTCTGTCCATCTGGGTATATCCTTTTATATCTGGCCTACCGACTCTTTATTTTGAAAATTTGGGATAACTTGGGAAGCAAGTTACCCTAAATCCAAATCTTCCAAATCTTTTAAAATGATTTTGTAATCTTTGCACTCTTCTCCTTTTATCTTTATCCTTGTCCTGCAAGTAATTAGGATTGAGTAGAAGTCTATCCCTTTCCTCTTCTTTTAATAATTGCAATTTTGCACATGATAATTGCAACTTTGGCACTTGGTAATTGCAACTTTTGCACTTGGGCTTGCACATGGGCTTTTTGGGCTTCTGGGCTTCATTTAGGCTTTTATTTCTTTATTTTTTAATTACCCAAGGCCTGCTCACATTAAATAATAAAACATTAGTAATAGTGCATAATTGTAGGAATAAATATGAAAATGTGATAGTAAATGTAGTGATAAATATGCATTTTTTTACTACCTATCAAACCTCTACACAAGAGGGATAACACAAATTAGGAGGGTTTACAACTTAGTGATCAAATGACCACAAACAATTCTTTTCCCACAAAACAAAGATCCTATAGAGAGGATAGAATGATAAGCTTAAGTGTGAAAAAATAAAGTGTTTTGAACAAAGAAAATCACTTGGGAAATCTCCAAATAGATATAGAAATTTTAGACCAAAAACAAATTCCCAAAAAGACTATTTTCTTTGAAAATAAAACACTTTAAAAATAAATGAAGATCAAATCTTTGAAACTCTAAAACTCTTTAAAACTTGCTCTTAAAACACTTGAAAAGATCAAAAAAGTTTCTCTCAAAAAACTTGCCTAAAAACAGTCCATAGAACCCCCAATATATAGGCTAGAAAAAAACTAGCCATTGGGGCCAATCAACAGCCCAGACGGCTGTCGGTCGACCGGCCTAGTCGACCGCCAATGGTCATATTTTTGACCGTTGGGGCAGCGGTCGACCGGCCCATCGACCGTGGCCTGGAACAGAGAGCAGAGCTCTCTGCTGGTCGATTGACTCGGTCGACTGGGGCTTTCCAGAGAGCAGAAGCTCTCTGGCAGTCGATCGGGTCGGTCGACCGGCCCTCCAGCCAAACCTGGCGTGCACGTTTGTGCACGTCGGTCGACCGACTCCCAGCTCGGTCGACCGGTCCGGTCGACCGGCAGAAGCCAGACAGAAACACTTTTAGGGATTAAAAAGTTATCTTTTTAGCTTAAATAAAATCCCATAAAATTTCTAAAAATCCACAAAAATAGTCTTAGTATAATACTTTGATATATAAACATGTTTGAGTAAAATCAAACCATGTTACAAATATTTTGAACTATTTTTGTAACTTAGAAATTTTACCGAAAACTAAAATCCGTATTTTCCAAACATTGGATTTTTGAAATGGAAAATTGTTTTGTCCAAAACTCATCCAAATACAAAAAAATGATACTTAAACAACTTGAAGCATGTTGTATATGGATATAATCCAATATACATGATATATATATATATATATATATATATATATATATATATATATATATATAATATATATATATATATATATATATATATATATATATATATATATATATCAATGTTTTTGACTTAAAATCCAAAAATAAGTTTTGTTAAAAATACCAAAACTCCAAACTCATGAAATAGACTATCAAACTAAGTTTGTTTAAATAGTTGAAGCGTACATGTATATTTAACAAATCTAATATACATTAAACCATGTAAACTTGTTGATTCTATTTATTCATGAAAACCAAGATCGGTTAAACCAAAAACCGAAAACCAAAACATGAAACTTAAACAAGTGTGTGTATTGTGAACTTGAGCATATCACACTATCTAATCTTTAACACTGGATCTAAACTATAAACTAAATAATGTACCGAAGTCTTCTTGTAGAGCGCCGTCTCCAAGTCGACTCGATCCAAACGTGATCCACCGAGTTTGACTCCAACGAGTGCTAGATATGAACTTTGACGCTCGGGCTCTTGAATCACCAAGTGAAAGCTCCAAAACATCTTTGTTGAAGCTAATCACCTACTAATATCTTGGTTAAGTATCTGAAACTAAATATTACAAGATTATTAGTAAATAATAACTACATGAGTTAATCATCATCAAAACTAGAGTGGAAGGCCTCTGGGCCAACAAAGTATGTCTACCCTTCTCGATTATTTGTCTACGTTAGGCTGACTTAGTAGATACACATTGATAAAGAGAATTTTGACAGAGCTCTTTCATTGCAAAAGCACTTAATACTCCGTAGCACAAATATAGGCTGCTTTTGTGTTGAGTGGATATATTTATCATTTTGGATAATATTTTTCATATCATTTTAGTGAGAAGTTTTTCCTAATGTGATTAATATGGAGAAAAAATATGTAAACATAGAAACTGTTCACCTATAGTATCGAATTAGTCCACTTGGTACAAAAAAGTGCAAGCTAAAAAACTGTCAACTTGTAAAATTGAATTTGTCCACCTTGTGTAGAAAAAGGTAAAAAAATCATAAATTGTCCACCTGTTGCATCGAATTTGTCCACGTGCAGCTGTGTTATAATATTTTTTAAATAAAATCTTAAATAATGTGAGATTTTGTAAGATTTAAGGTTCTAATAGCTTTTAATGCTTTTATTACTAGTCTTAGATCTTTAATATGCATATTTTACGAGAAATTATCTAAATTTTTTATAATATTTAATTAGCAAAATAAAAATAAGAATTTTTTATAAGTTTTTTCTTATAAACACGTCAAAATATTATTTTTCTTATAAATTTAATTTTTTAAATTATTTTATCATAACAGTGTTCCCAATAGATGTTCTTCTATTTTGAATAACAAATATATTGAATTAAAATTGGACAATTTTATATGAAACATTGACATACTAAATAAAAAATGGACACTTTTATACGAAAATGGATCTAAAATTATCCACTTTTTACAGACTAACAATAATATTGTAGACTGTCTAAAAATTACTGAGGACAAGTCATCAGAAAGTAGAGTCTATACTCCAGACATAAGGCTAATCATAGCCACTTGTGCAGTACCAAGATGTAAGGGTCGAAGCCTGCGTCTTAACTTCACTGTAATGGCCAAGATACAAAGCTTGAAGGTCGTGCCTCAGCATCACTGCAGTACCAAGACGAAAAAGGGTCGAAGCCCATGTCTCTGCTTCACTGTAATGGCCAAGACACAGAGCTTGAAGGCCGCGCCTCAGCATCACTGCAGTACCAAGACGCAAGGGTGGAAGCCAGCATCTCTGCTTCACTACAATGGCCAAGACGCAGAGTTTGAAGCCCGCATCTTAGCCATCTATGCAATACCAAGACGCAGATCTCAAAGCCCGCGTTTATCAGAGTTCGAAGCCTGCGTCTGGAAAGGTTCAAAGTCGGCATCCAACAACACTATAATGTAATGCCAAAACACGAGGCTCAAAACCTACATTTGAACTGTAGAAAAGCCCTGTGTCTCGGTTATAACTGCCCTCATTACTGGGTCAATTATTACCCACATAATGAGGGGAGTTAACCCCCATTATGGAGGGTTTTTAGGGGACAATTTTACCACTGAAAAACGCTATAAAGAGTTCAGTTTGCTATTGGAGAGGGGTCAGATTCTGAATCGAATTGGAGGATTCTTTTTTTGGTCAAAATTTTGGTTAGAATTTTTAGCTGAGGAATACTAAAGAGTTTAACTCTTCTATCAACTTGCTGAGTTTAAGTTTTTGCCCAAGACTCTTTGAGATTCTATTTGGACAGGAGCTATGCTATTCTGTTCATAATCCGAAGAGAAGGTTCCCAGAAGACCCTGATGTTCACTCAGCCAGTGAAAAATAAGAATCACTTTCCACCGCTACATCAAGAACCCAACATTAAACAAAAAGGAGATTTAAGCTTGAATGTCACCTCTCTCTTGTAATCGGAGTATTGATTCGTTGTAATCTTTCATTCAAGAAAATTTTATGATTCATATTATCAATTTTCCTATGTGAATAAGAGATGGTGACTCTGCTGGGGACTACTTTCTCTACTAATGAACAAGTCATGGTGCAAGGTGACGTCACCTTTATGGGAAGAACGGTCAAATCGCTTGTCATAAAATTTGACCAGGAAAATTATGAAGAGTTTCTCTCTTCTGGCTCCAAAAGCCCTATGGTAGTGCGGTAGTATCATAGAATCTCTTCAGAGGTTCGCTCTCAAGTCCCTTTGGGGACCTCTCCGAAGATGGCCTGCACAAGTAACGCCATTTCGGGCTGCATCGCACCATAGCACATGTCAGCGTCTCCCACGAGATCCGCAAGGCAAGCGTCGCTGATGGTCAATCCGACCGCACCCTTCCTCTTTCTCAGCTCCAAGTTACTGGGGATTCTCAACACATGTGAAGTGTAACCGAAATGCCAAACGTCGACAAAGGTGACGCGCACGTCGATAATAGATGCAAGAAGCTGGAATAACTATCTATCCAGCAGATGCAGAACGCAAGGCTCATGCCTGCGTTTCTCCTGAATTACATCAGACTCGTGAAGTCTGTGTCTGGAGAGTAGAACATGGAGCTTAAGAAACTCGC
The DNA here is from genome assembly GCA_038442645.1 of Agave tequilana. Taxonomy (NCBI): domain Eukaryota; kingdom Viridiplantae; phylum Streptophyta; class Magnoliopsida; order Asparagales; family Asparagaceae; genus Agave; species Agave tequilana. The sequence continues at coordinate 254,963 of JAVJIF010001407.1, forward strand.
ATTTTTTAGGCTTCACCTCCCAGACGCAACGTTCAGCAATGCGAGGTCCGCACCTCTTCATAGGCACGAGACCCACGTCTCTACAATAGAACGCGATATCAGAAAGTTCACGTTTCCCAAATGTTGCTCGACAAACATGATAATCAACAACGCGAGGTCTACGTCTCTCCTCAATAGAGGCACAAAACCCGCATCTCAAAGTAAAAACGTGAGAGCCGCATCTATTTTATAGAACATGAGCTCTGTGTGTTTGAACCCTGCGTCTCAAATTTATGACGCAAGGTTAGCTTTCAGAGGTTGGAAAGCCCTCGAAAACTCAAGTCTGGTCTCTTCGATCCCCCTCCGACGGATCTAAGGGATTATCTGACAAAGAAGAGGAGTTCTCATTAAATCACTCCATCATGTTGCTGTGAATAGCTCATCACAGCAATGCTCTCTGAATGCCACTGCAACTCACATGGAAGCAAGCAGTTAGTGCTCAGACGGTTATCATATGCATCAGTCCCCCGATCGATTAAAAGGCATCGTTACCACACAAGGAGATCTTTCTCTGATACGGAGTACCCTGAAGTCAATGCGAGCATGTGGCTCCAAGCACTGCGCCAAGCAGAAGTAAGGGAAAATAATTGGTAGTCAGTTCTGACGAATCTGACACTGAACTAGAAGGAGTGTACCGGCATACCCGCACTCGGACTGGCGCGATAGCCCCAGTCGACTACAGTGCCCTAGCCTGGGGCATTGAAGTAAGTGAGTCACACTCTGCTATTGCGAAATCACAGGCCTCAAACTTTTCTGTAGAGAAGAAAGCCTTCGCATATATGGCAAGTACTCCTGAAGAAATGGTCAGGCACTTTGAACAGCAAGCCCAGGCCAAGAGGGAACAACTCAATATGATTCGTACCGAACAAGAATCTATCGGTATCCTCGAGCAGATGCTTTCACAATTGCTTGAGGGTAGAAAGAAGCTGAAAGCCAAAACTCCTTCTAAGAAGCCTAAAGGCAAATGGAAGGAAGGGGAGAGCTCGTCTTCTGCGCATACCAAGGAGGAGGAACAGTCCAACTCTAAGACGTCCAAGCCTTCGTCTGAAGAGGGAGGCAATTCAGGGAATGGGAGCACTCATTCCAAAAGGATCAATAAATTAGAATAGCGTCTTGAAGCCCTCATCAATCAGAAAGGCCTCCAAGAAGAAGGAGTGGTCTGGCCGTACCCGGCTCCGTGGTATCTTGTCCCGTACTCTCCTAAGTTCGAAACTCCACCCTACAGGCCTTCGATGGCAATGGGTCATCGAACCAGCACATATATTATTTCAAGTCTCAGATTGAAAATGTAGTAGCTAATGATGCATCTTGGCACGTTTGTTCATTGGTCCTTTAAAGGGGCTCGCTTTCGAATGGTTCATGAAGCTTTCAAAAGGCTCCATCAAGAACTGGGGAGATCTGGAGAAGCTTTTCCTTACACGCTTCTTCGAAGACAATTTGGAGATCACCATGCCAACTCTCCTGGCGATGAGGTAATGAAAAGGGGAGTCTGTTAAAACATTTATGGAGAGGTTTTGGAATATGGCACTCTGATGCCCTAGCGGTATGACCCAAGCCACCTTGGTGGAAACATGCTGTCACAATTTGTAAACTTCACTCCTAGCCCAGATAGGAGTTGCTAAAAGTCACACCTAGAAGCAGTTGGTCCAGTAAGGTAAACAGGTAGAGGAGATTGTCGCCAGGGTTAGGGCAGAGGAAAATAAGCCCAGGCCTGAAAAGTCGACAAGGCGCACGCCGGAAGTATCTTTCGAATCGAAAAGGAAGGACACATTGGCGATAGAGACGTATTCTCCCATTAAAGCTCTGCCGACTAGAGGGGGTAGTTCTTCAAGTCAGCCACGCGCCAGCAGACAGTACTCTTTCAAAGACGAGCATGTCGATTCGTTGTTTAAGTTACTCAACAAGAGCAACTGATTAAAGATTCCTGAAGCTAGACGTCCAGAGGAGGTCGGTAAGACCGACAATCCCAACTACTGCTTGTACTACTGGATGTTGGGGCACTCTACTAAGAGCTGTTAAATCTTCAAAGACATCCTCCAAACTTTGTTGCAGAGATGCTCAAGCTCCTCCTGGAGCAGAAGAAAGTGATGACAAATATGACGTCATTTCTTCAGTTCAGGGATCAACCTCCGATATTGGCCGGAGTAGTAACCATCCCAAAAGGAGACTAAGAATGATCAATATAGATCCGCACCACCAGCAGGAGAAAGGTCTTGTACCTATTCCTACTCCTCAGGGAGGGATCATGTGGGTTCATCCAGACCTTGTAAAAGGCCAACAGTGGACTACTATTACCAACAAGAAGTCCAAAGACAAAGCAAAAGCTTCTCTTTGCAATGTGGTGTGTGCCTCTTCCCGGGAAGCAGAAATTGATGTTCTTTCACTAACTGATTCAGAGGAGGGGACAATCATCCTTGTGGCAGAGCTGAATACACCGCTCATGACCAAAACCCGTTTGGATCAGTCGTATCTGAAGAAATATGACGATATGGTGGCAAATCTGCCTAAACCCATCTTAGAGCCAACCAAGCCATCCACGAAGCAACCCGTGGAGAAGTAAAAAGAGCTTCAGTATTCCAAGGGTCTCCTAAAGGACAAAGCAGAAGGATCATCAGCCTTGTACCGCTTTGGTGTCTTGGGTCAACTGTCCAATGATAGGTAGTAAAAAGTGCATATTTATCACTACATTTACTATCATATTTCCCTATTTATTCTTTTAATTATGCACTATTACTAATGTTTTATTATTTATTATGTGCAGGCCTTGAGTAATAAAAAAATAAAGAAATAAAGCCTGAATGAAGCCCAAAAGCCCAAAAAGCCCATATGTAAAAATTGTAGTAATTTAGAAGTTTCTACATTATCTAACCTAATCTAAACTTGGATTTTAAATTCATATTTAAAATCTAAGGGAGGAAAAGGAAGGATAAGATAAAACTCCTAATTGCTAAAAGAGGAGGAAAAGGATAAGATGAGATGAAGTTCTACTCAACCAGGTTGCTTGCACCACAAGATGAAGATAAAGGAGAGAAAATTCGGATTCAGACTGTACACCATTTAGTATTCAGATCATAACTTTTACTACAGATATTCAAATCCTATGATTCAAGATGCTTCAGAAAGAAGACTTGAAGGACTACAACTCTTATGTTGATCAAAACGTTCCAATTCAGTCAGAAGATAAGCCATATTCGGTGATCAACATGATAATAAGTTGCAGGATAGATTTGAACTTCTAAGGATAAGTCAAAACAAGTTTGGAGATAAAAGAAGAATTCAAATTCAGAGATATTTTTCTCCTCTTATCTTCATACGCTTCTTATCCTCTGGTTTTCTCCTATAAATACCCCTGCATAGCAACAGAGGAAGAGCAGATCTCAGAAGCTCAAGTACAGAGTCGAGTACAGAGAAAAAATTAGGGTTTTTCTTAGGCTAACTTGTAGATTGTAATTTAGGTTTTTTTTTAGTTTTCTTTTATGTAATTTTTGTAACTGAGAGGAGAGGATACTTTCATGGAGGAAGGAGATCAAGCTTGTACTGAGGTGACATCGGTGTAAGTAAATCTTTTCTTCCATTGTTAATTGAATCAACTCAAAGTTTATTTTTGTTCTTCTATTCTTGTTTTATTTTGTTTCCCTCTGATCTCTTACAATCCAAGAGAATCTGATAGCTTCGAGACTGCTTAGCCATTGAAGTGCCCTTGATGGCCTATGGTGATGAACAAACCTTCTCTTACTAGTATAGTTTGTCTTTTATTTTCGTAGTGTAGATCGAGAAGGGGGAAGATCCTATACGCCATGCTTGAATGCCTTCAAAGACAAGGTAAGTCGTTGCAACGGATCCAAAGTAAACAGGCCGGAGTTTTCTTTAGTCTTTAGTTTTCTTTCTTTTATTTTTAGTGTAAATCATCAAATTCCCAATCTTTTTCACACTTCTTCTTTTTCATTGTAAATATCATATCATTGTAAATATCACTTCTACTTTCTCCATCTTCTTAATCTACCACTTTCTTTCTAACCTGACTTTAACAACTATTAATTCAAACACTTTAAGAACTTACTAAACAAACTTCCATCGCTAGTCCCTCCCTGTGGATCACGACCCGCATAGCCACTTGCTATAGCGGTAGTATTGAGCACCTTGCACATCCTATTCTTAAAATTAAAATTCTATATTTTGTGTGCAGGTAAAATCTCAATCAAAATTTTGGCGCCGTTGCCGGGGAGGGACAATAAGTTTCTCTCTAAAAAAAATAATAATTATTGATTTATTTATTCTTTTTGTTTGCAGGATCAGAGAACAGGAAAATTAACAGCAGTAAGGACATATAGCAACTCTGTGCCTCTGTCCTCGAAGGCAGAGCAGCAGAGCCTACTGCAGAGCCGCATTTGCGTGGCAATAGCCGTGTTTCCGCTGCCTGTGTAGTTCACTACTCACTCTGTTTTCTGCAGGTTGCTGCAAATTGAAAGATTTATTTACTGCTCTATTAACTTTTCTCTGTGATCACCCTGCACACTGCTAATAATTAACAGTAACCTATTTGTTGAGAAAATAAAAAAAAATTAGTATCTTGCATCTTAGGCACGTGTCTATTTAATTTTTTTAATTTTGTTGAAGAGTGCTGGCGACAAGGTACGTTTGCATTGCATATAGATTAGGAAACACTCTTGGCTGATTTACTGCTTTTTGAGTGATTACTTATCTACTGCTTTACACGTATACAAAAAATTTTAAGGGCAAAACCTATTAACAAGATAAGGTGGGGATTTCATCACCCTTCCTTGGCCCACAAATCATCTCCGTCACACTCACAACCCTAACCCTAAATAAAAATTGACTAGACATTGGCCCTAGGGACATCTCGGACTCATTTAGGAGATTATCCTAAGGGGAAACAGTGTTGGAATTTGACTCCTGCCAAATCAGTGTCTTGGAAGGGGATTGAGTGCCGAAAGCCCAAAGATTGGTGGTTATTTAATTAAGGAACGTCTTTGACGGAAAACCTCCCACCAATCTTGCCCTTACCTGGCTGATTAACTTGTGGTCAAAGTCTGCACCCTACCTCCTGTGGACAGTCTAACCAGTTAGGAGTCGTCTAGGTCATAGGTCTACCCTAACTTAGGTTAGAATTTTTTTTATTTTCTTTTTTGTTTGCTTATTTGTTTGTTTTTTTTTTCTTTGTTTGTGTTTGTGTAATATGGCATATAACAACAATTTTTCCAATTTTAATCCATATTACATACCAACCTCTTTTTCAGATATTACCAATCCGGCATATCATAACTTTGACCAACCTAGTGTGCCAGAATGGTCTTATCCGAATGAATATAACCCATGTCCCCATTTTATGACCATAATTTCCATAACAATTTCAACTCTTCACAGAGTCCATGGGGTTTCGCTTCCCCCGAGTCTAATTTTCAACCAACTTGTCCTCCGTACCCATCTTGTCCATAATATTTCTAAGATTCCTACTCAGATCCACCAATTCAGAATAGAAAACCATCTATCTTGGAAATGATGAGTATGCATGAGTCCAAGCAACAATCACCATCAATCTTAGACATGATGATGCGTGAGTCCAAGCAACAATCACAGAATCTGACGGACTCACAATTTCATCACGATTGTCACAACAACACTTCATCTTTTCAAGTCCAATCACAACAAATGATGCTCCAATCAACTATGAAAAGATGCTTGAAGCCATGACTCAGTCTAGATTAGCTCGTGATCATGAAATAGATATGATGGTTCAAACTTTACGTTCTCACCGTTCGGTCATTTCTGATGTTGCTAACCATTCTCTTAGAGCCGAAGAGTCACGTTGCTTTGGAAAACAAGATTCTATTTCAGTACAATCATTTGAACTTGCCCAAACTCCAAATTTTGGAAATGACATTGACAGTTTGGCAAGTTATTCCTTTCCTGAAATTGAACTTGAAAATGAATATAATCATGAACCTCCACTTAGTGATTCAATTTTACTTCCTGATTAAATAATGACTCCGGTGTCTCCAGCTGATTTCAATCTTTTCCCCGAGTCAACATTGGATCCTGTGCCAATTCGTCATGAAATTGAATCACCCATTTTTGATGATCATATTGAACTTGACCAATTTTATAATTTTGAAAGTCCCATGGATAAATTGGCAAGTTCTCATTTTTATGACATTGAACTCAATGAGAAATGTGACCTAGATTCTCAAATCTGTGATCAAGTTCAAATTCCCGAATCAATATTGACTCCTGTTTTGTTACCCGACTTAGGTAATATTTTAGAGTCAGTTTTGATTCCCACACCTATCATTCCTGAACTTGAATCACCAATATTAAGTCACATTCTATTGTTGGAAAATAAATGTGGACTTGAGTTTCAACTTCTTGACTTGGACACACTTATTGAACCAAGCTCGACTCCTGAACCCTTACTTGATTTAAGTTACTTTCCTGAGTCGGTATTCGTTCCCGTACTTCTGACGTCCAAGTCAATCATTCCATCTTTTCACACTCCATTTTGGGACAAGGCGGTTGACACAATTGACTCTGAAAATAATTATGAAATTTGAAATTTGATGCGGTGGAATTTTTAAAAAATGTTCATACAGACATCATTTTAGTGGGTTACACAAGAGAGATTTCTGGTGAGTTCCTCCGAATTCCACAAAAAATAGATTGGGCCGCATTCCGTGGACCAATTAGACTACCACCGAACCACCATCTTGAGGTAACATCTGCCTTCCCTTTCTTCTTTTTCATGCATACATGCATTCATTCATACATTGAGGACAATACATGAGATAAGTGAGGGGGAGAGTTTACTAACATACTAACATAGGTAGATACTAATAAAAAAATTTTAAAAAAAAATTTAAAAAAATGAAAAAGGGATAATATTTTGACTTATCTTTTGAAAGAAATCTAAGTTAGTCTTAAGAATTAGCAAAATCATGATTAGGATTTCTAAAAACTTGGTCAAAATAAATAAATTGTTGAATTTTTAGGTATAGGAGGAAAAATTGAATAAGTAATTAGTCTTGATTTTTACCTTAATGAAATGTGCATACCTAATACATTTACATATCTAGGATTCTAAGACAAAGACTCTTGTGCCCTATAAAATTTTTTTAAAAAAAAAAGGAAAATTCACTGATTAAGCTTGATACATGTGCCTCAAGAAGCATAAGTATTCACGCCTAAAGGTGATTTTATGAAATAAAGTCCTTAGTTTTGTGGCCTAGTTCACTCGAATCCTTAAGTCCGTGGGGTGTTTTCTCACCCGGTGCCCTAAAACCGACCGGTTTGGGAGCCATCGACTTTAAGTTCGCTACATGGGTGGATTAGAAAGCCTAAGGAAACTAAGAAAAATTACTTATATATGTACTAACACATCTAATAGTCAATTAGTTAGGTATGAGGGCCTCAAGAAGCCTTGATACTTACACGAAAGAAAATTAGATGAGTTATACATATTAAAAAAAAAGAGAGAAAATAATAATAAAGAGGCATGGGAGTCCAAGTGAAGGAATTCCTAGTAAAGATTCACAAGGATGCATATGACTTTTGGTAACGAAAAAGACTATATAAAATTCAGTTTTGATCCTTACATAAAAAGGATAACAATTTACTATATAAAGACTAAGTTTAAGAATGAATAAAAATGATAATCCTAAAAACTTATAGACTACTTAGTTTCTTCAAACATATTTCAAATATTTTCCTTTTTATAGATTTTGTGGGTGTAATCCGCTGAAAACCCTCACGAGACAACACTCGTCCTCTAGGGTAACCTAGGGGTTTAACGGCTTGTTGCACATGCTAAGTGCAACCGTGATTCCTACGAAAGTGAGTTAGGGTAGATTAATTTTTCTTTTCTTTTCTCTTTCTCTTTGATTTTTACTCGAGGACGAGCAAAAAGATAAGTGTGGGGGTGTGATAGGTAGTAAAAAGTGCATATTTATCACTACATTTACTATCATATTTCCCTATTTATTCTTTTAATTATGCACTATTACTAATATTTTATTATTTATTGTATGCAGGCCTTGGGTAATAAAAAAATAAAGAAATAAAGCCTAAATGAAGCTCAAAAGACCCAAAAGCCCATATGCAAAAATTGTAGTAATTTAGAAGTTTCTACATTATCTAACCTAATCTAAACTTGAATTTTAAATTCTTTATTTTAAATCTAAGGGAGGAAAAGGAAGGATAAGATAGAATTCCTAATTGCTAAAAGAGGAGGAAAAGGATAAGATGAGATGAAGTTCTACTCAACCAGATTGCTTGCACCACAAGATGAAGATAAAGGAGAGAAAAATTCGGATTCAGACTGTACACGTTTTAGTATTCAGATCATAACTTTTGCTAAAGATATTCAAATCCTATGATTCAAGATGCTTCAGAAAGAAGACTTGAAGGACTACAATGCTTAATTTGATCAAACTTTCTAATTCAGTCATCAGATAAGCCATATTCGGTGATCAACATGATAATAAGTTGCAGGACAGATTTGAACTTCTAAGGATAAGTCAAAACAAGTTTGGAGATAAAAGAAGAATTCAAATTCAGAGATATTTTGCTCCTCTTATCTTCATACGCTTCTTATCCTCTGGTTTTCTCCTATAAATACCCCTGCATAGCAACAGAGGAAGAACAGATCTCAGAAGCTCAAGTACAGAGTCGAGTACAGAGAAAAAATTAGGGTTTTTCTTAGGCTAACTTGTAGATTGTAATTAAGTTTTTTTTAGTTTTCTTTTATGTAATTTTTGTAACTGAGAGGAGAGGATGCTTTCATGGAGGAAGGAGATCAAGCTTGTACTGAGGTGACATCGGTGTAAGTAAATCTTTTCTTCCATTGTTAATTGAATCAACTCAAAGTTTATTTTTGTTCTTCTATTCTTGTTTTATTTTTGTTTCCCTCTGATGTCTTGCAATCCAAGAGAATCTGATAGTTTCGAGACTGCTTAGCCGTTGAAGTGCCCTTGATGGCCTATGGTGATGAACAAACCTTCTCTTGCTAGTATAGTTTGTCTTTTATTTTCGTAGTGTAGATCGAGAAGGGGGAAGATCCTATACGCCATGCTTGAATGCCTTCAAAGACAAGGTAAGTCGTTGCAACGGATCCAAAGTAAACAGGCCGAAGAGGTAAGTATGTTTTCTTTAGTTTTAGTTTTCTTTCTTTTATTTTTAGTGTAAATCATCAAATTCCCAATCTTTTTCACACTTCTTCTTTTTCATTGTAAATATCATATCATTGTAAATATCACTTCTACTTTCTCCATCTTCTTAATCTACCACTTTCTTTCTAACCTGACTTTAACAACTATTAATTCAAACAGTTTAGAGAATTTACTAAACAAGCTTCCATCGGTAGTCCCTCCCTGCCCTGTGGATCACGACCCGCATAGCCACTTGTTATAGCGGTAGTATTGAGCACCTTGCACATCCTATTCTTAAAATTGAAATTCTATATTTTGTGTGCAGGTAAAATCTCAATCGTCCAACATCCCGGCTAGGATCACCCTTTATGAGCTCCTGAGACTATCAAAGTCAACAAGAGAAGCTCTGAGAGAAGCTCTAGCTGATGTTCAGGTCTTCATTGTTGGCCCAAGAGGTTACACTCTCCAATTGTTTTATGTTTTGATGATGACAAGCCAAATATGAGCTATTTGGTACTAATAAGTTTGTTAAGATAAGTTTCAGGTTTGTACCATGTTTAGAGACCATTCGCTTAGCTATTGCAAGAACTTCTAAGTTCCACAAAGCAAGGAAGGCATATTGCACATCAAGGAAGGATCATAGAAGAGAAGGCACTAGCAAGGCATTGGATGGCTCAAAGACTTGAAGATAGCTCAAGAAGTCTTCATGTAATTTGTTTTTCAGTTTATAGTATGTTAAAGAATAGTGGATAGGTTTGAAGCTCTATCACACACGCTTTTGCGCACATGCTCATTCCAAAATAATTTCTCATAAATTATACAAAAATATTTTGCATACAAGTTTTTGCCTACAGATACATCTTTATATTTTATACTATTCCCTGTTCAAAAGTATTTTTGTTAAAATCAAAATCCTCTTTGTTTTCTTTCTTAAAATTGATTTTTGACCTGATCCGGTCGACCGGGACAGTCGACCGAGTCTGTGTCAGTCTGGTCCGGTCGACCGGACCAGTCGACCGCAGTCCTGGCAGAGGCACGTATCAGTGTGCATGTCTGCCAGTCGACCGGGGCGGTCGACCGAGATATTGTTTTTTGCTCACAGGTTTTATCAGTCGACCGGGTCGGTCGACCGCTAGCCTATAACGGTCAAATTTTTGATCTACCGGTCGACCGGCCCAGTCGACCGATGTGTCCGTTGAACAGTAACGGGCAGATTTTTAGTGAGCTGTTTATTTTTGTCTTTTGTGTTTAAAATTCGTTTAAGGATATATTTTGATCTAATTACCTCCTAAACATCAGTAATTATGTTTTATCCCTAAACCCTAGCCCTCTCCTATAAATAGGGGTGTTTTGGGAGAGATTTGTAACAACAATTTTTGCTAGAAAATTCAAAAGTTTAAGGCTTTCAAAAGAGACTTGTTTCTTGGTTTTTGTGCTGAATTTCTCACTGATTTTCTGAAGGGTTTTTCAAATACTCTCTGATTTAATTCTCTTTTCTCCTTACACAAAAGAGCTTCATTCCTACTCAATATTCTCTAAGGACCTTTGTAAGGGAAGAGATATTTGAAAGAGAGAGTTTGTGGTCTTTTGACTACCAAGGAAATTACTTGTTCTTGAGATTGTAGGAGTTGGGTACTCCATTGTATTTGAGATCTTTGTGATAGTGGAAGTGGTCGGAATCCTTCTGGGGAAGGCGGGGAGTAGAGCTGGGTGCTCGAACCTCGATAACATATCCTTGTGTTTGCGATTGGTTTACATTCTTGCAATTCTTACTCTACTTTGCTTGCACTTATTACTTGCTCATCATATTCATTGTCATACTTGCTTGCTTGCATTCATCTTGTGATTCTTGATTGTGATTGTTGTAGCTTTAAATTTTTTATTTGCCCTTTGATTAGCATTGTCACCTATTCACCCCCCCTCTAGGTGACTTTTCATTCATGGCTTAGATTCTTGCTGAATCACAGGAGGAACATGAAGAATACTACCTCCACACCTCTCAACATACCCCCTGCATAACTTTCATTCCGGATGACATGCAGGTCAAGGGGATACATGATAGGCCCCTGTACTTCATCGGGTATATTGGATCGTCTGAAGTGAGCTGTATTCAGGTAGATTCAGGATCCACATTGAGCATTATGCCCCACCAGGTCATGCAGCATTTGGGTATCCCCACTTACCGATTGAGCGCCACCAAACTACCATTTATGGTTTCAACGCCAATGGTACACGCCCAATGGGGAAGATCAAAACTCAAATGTGGGGACCTAAGATCTGAAGTAACGTGCTATGTGATTGACACAGACACTTTGTATAATTTGCTGCTAGGACGACTGTGGATTCATCGCTACTCTATCGTCCCTTCTACTCTCCATCAAGTTATGAAGTATATTGACGGAGATGGAAAAGTCTGAACTTTGATCGCCAAAAGGCATCCATTCAAGGAGGTGGAGAACTACTTCACAGACTCCCTCCTGTACTAGGATTCTCTGAAGATAGACGAGAATCCCCAGCCAGAAGAATCAAACTCTGGTAATGACGCTGATATTGAACCAAAGGCAGAGGAAGAATGTCTTTTGAGCTGAACCCACTTGTAGCAAGCATTAATAAGCTCAATGTCAATAACACCGCCAACTGATGTAGGCGAGTGGTATATTAATGAAGAATTAGATTTGGCTTACCTTTCTGTGTTTTCTTCTGATTTTGTGCCATCAGATACTAGTATCGATATAGGTGATGACCCCTGGTCGGCAATAGATGTCTTGACATTATTGCATGTACTAGTGAGGTCATCTCTCACGATATATCAAGGCATCAATGAAGCGCAAGGATCATTATTCAAGGTCCCAGTAAGACGCAAAGGCTAAAAGCCGATCCTCTTCGGAAGAATCGAGTCCGAATTAATGACTCATGAAGACAAAGAAAGAGAAAATAAATCCCCTCAATTCTCTCATTATGAGCCAAATATACTTAGAATGATGGAGAACATGGAGTATGACCTAACAGGTGGTCCTGGCTTAAATTTTGGCAAAGGAAGAAGAACACTACTTCGATCCTTCGTTCCAAAAAGAAAAACCCCTGATTATTATCATCGAACTCGCAGGGGGTTGGGATATGTGTTAACTCCAATACCGTCAGCCTCTGAGTGTGAAGAGTTATTATACCATAATCACTCATCAAGCACGTCATCGTGAGAGCCAATGTCAGTGTCGGTAATATCTTCAAAGAACTTTTGGTAAACATAGTTTCAACAAGCTACTCGAAGATGGAGATGAAGTAGTGATCCATTCGGATACAGATCCTTGGATCAAACACCTAAAAGCTCTCTGAGGTATTCGTTTCAAACAACGTGAACCACCCACTGAGGATAAGATCACCCAGATCAATATGAGAGATGAGGCTAATCTTAAGCCCATCTTTATAAGCGAAAGCTTATCACCATCCGAGAAAGAAGATCTAATATCTCTTGTTCGAGAGTATATAGATGTTTCCGCTTGGAACTATGAAGATATGCCTGGGCTTGATCCTCAAGTGGCTATGCATAGACTCAACATCAATCCAGATGCAAAACCCGTCAAGCAACATCAACGACAGTTCCGTCCTGAGATAATGGAAGTAATCCAATCAGAAATCAAGAAGCTTATAAATTCTGGTTTTATCACCCTGATTAGGTAGCTAATATCGTCCCTATCACTAAGAAGAATGGAAAGGTTTGAGTTTGCATTGATTTTCATGATCTAAATGAGGCGTGTTCTAAAGATGAGTTCCCCCTTCCAATCACGGATGTCATGATCAACAACACGTGTGGATTGAACGGATGTCTTTTATAGATGGATTCTCGAGATAGAACTAAATCAAGATGTACCCTGACGATGAGAAGCACACATCTTTCAGGACACCATTCGGGGTGTTTTGCCATACTGTCATACCCTTTAGATTGAAGAACGCAGGGACAACATATGAGAGAGCTATAAATACAATTTTCCACAAGCATATACGTAAAATAGTGGAATGCTATGTTGATGACATTGTAGTGAAAGCCGTGGCAAATGCGATCACATAGCAGATCTGAAGACAGTATTCGACATCATACAGGCGCATCAATTGAAGATTATCCTACTAAATTCTTCCTGGGGTGGCCAGTGGTAAATTTCTAGGGTTTGTTGTTATATCCAAAGGAATCCACCTTGACCCAGAGAAAGTCTGCGCTGTTTAGGAGATGCAACCTCCAAAAAGTCTTAGAGATCTTAGAGGATTGCAAAAGCGGCTGGCATATATACGAAGGTTTATTTCAAATCTCTCAAGATTATACCAACCCTTCACCAAATTGATAAAGAAAGGTATTTCATCATTTGGGATGATGCATGCCAACAAGCGTTTGAGGAAATCAAGTGGTACCTCATGCACCCACGTGTCCTTACAGCTCCAGTGTTAGGAGAACCTTTCTTTATATACGTACGAGCGATGGATCATTCTTTAGGAGCTTTACTAGCCCAGAATAATGATCAAGGACACAAGTAGGCAATTACTGCCTGAGTAGAACTATGACTGGAGCCGAACATTGTTACAGTCCAATCGAAAAAGAATGCTTGGCATTGGTCTTCGCCATCCAAAAATGCGACTACTTGGTGGGCTAAACTATACACATCATATCAAAAGTCAATCCTTTAAGATTTCTTATAACAAAGCCATTATCATTAAATGGTTGATTGGCAAAATAGGCCATGTTGCTCTCATTATATGAGATGTAATTCCTACCACAAAAAGCTGTAAAGAGAAAGCTAGTGGCAGCTTTCTTAGCTGAGCATCCAGACCCAAGGGCAACTAAACTTTATGAAGATCTCCCAAATGAGATTACTGAAATTTGCTTGACCCAGACATCTTTCGAAGGACAGGTGTGGCAACTCTTCTTCGATAGTGCATTAAGAACTGGCCTGCGAGGAAATATTATAGTAGGAGTGGGGGTTGTACTTTTCTCTCCATAGAACTATGTGATCCCTCGGGCATTCTCATTAACTGAGCCATATTCCAATAATGTAGCAGAATACAATGCTCTCTTGATCAGGATTGCAAATCGCCGATGAGATTAACGTTAAAAATCTCAAAGCAAACGATGACTCAAAGCTCATTGTTAACCAGGTTCGCGGGGAGTACGAAGTCAGGCATGAAGACTTGGTACCCTATCATAATGCAACTATCCACATGGCAGAGAGGTTCAAAAACTTCTACATCGACCATGTACCTCGCTAGCAAAATGCTCATGTAGACACACTGACATCTTTTGCTACCTCCTTGCCTCTTCCAGCTGGAACGACAGAGAAAGTACTCGTTTACAGCTATGACTTGTATTGTCTAAGATTTGCTTTTGAAGACAACCAAAATCCAATAAGAGATCTTCAAATCCAAGAAATTCTAGAAATTTCACAGGTCCATAGTTCAGGGATTGTCGATTCCCGTACATTGAATATGCATTGTACGACATCCTGCTTGATGAACCTAAAGAGGTGGCTGCCATTAGAAGAAAAGCCTCTAAATTTTATTACAATGCGATCACAAGAACACTGTATCACCGATCACACAATGGAGTCCTCCTCCACTGCCTGTCACACAAAGAGGCACAGGAAATACTCAAAGAGGCTCATAATGGTATGTGTGGAGCTGACCAACCTGGTCCAAAACATGGAGATCGACTCTAAAGACTTGAATGTTATTGGCCAAAGATTATCTCTGACGCCATCGCTTACACTAAGTGATGCGATGCCTATCAGATCTATGGTGACTTCATTCACCAGGCACCAGGACATCTTCGCCTTACAACTTCTTCCTGGCCATTCGAAATATGGGGTATGGTTGTAATTGGACCTATCGGCCCACCTTCATCCAAAGGACATCGATTTATCTTAACCATAACTCATTATTTCTCTAAGTGGGCTGAAGCTATCCCCTTGAGGGAGGTAAAGACATCTGAATCAAGTTCATTAAACATCACGTGGTCTACCGCTTTGGCATGCCATGACGGATTGTCCATAACAATGAGCCTCAGTTTGTTAGCCAAGCCTTTCAGAGATTCTGCGACAAGTTTAGGATGCAGAGTGTGTCTTCGATGGCATACTATCCAGCTGCTAACGGTCTTGCAGAAGCTTTCTACAAAACCATTGGGAAATTTCTTAAGAAATTTGTCTCAAAAAGCGAGCGCGACTGGGATGATAAGTTAGATGAATGCTTATGGGCTTATCGCACGACAGTGAGAACCCGACGAAAGCCACACTATTTTCTTTGGTATACGGGTATGAAGTTGTATTACCATTAGAGATCCATATCCCATCTCTACGCGTTGCTTTGCCGATGGAAATGGTAAATGAGGAGAAGCATCAACTGTGACTCCAGGAGCTGGAAGCGTTAGACGATAAACGCCTACAAGCTCAACAGTAAATTGAGTTCTATCAAGCTCAAATTATCAGAGCCTTCAACAAGAAAGTTAAGGAGCGGACTTTCAAGAAAGGTGACCTTGTCTTAGCCATCAGAAGACCTATGGTGATGACACATAAGACCAAAGAAAAATTTCAGCCCAAATGGGAAGGATCATTTATAGTAGAGTCAGTCCACTCGAATTGAACGTAATGCCTTAAAATCCTAGATGGCGATACGCTCATGATGCCGATCAACAACAGATTCTTGAAAAAGTACTATCCTTGATAGGATTCTTCCTATGATCAGGTTAATGTTACACCTTTGACCAAAACTTCTAGATCCAAAATGTTCAGAAGAGTGCCAAATAAAAGCTTCTTTCTTTCTTCAATGGATCACATCATAGTCGATCAATGTCAAGCCGATTGAATGCAGATTATATCATGATGCTGAAAAGGTCACCTAGAGGGGGGGTGAATAGGTGACAATGCTAATCTATGAACTAAATGCGAAATTTAATAACTTAAAGCAAATTACACTCAAGTGTGATCAACAAATGATTCACACACAACCAAGCCAAGCAAATATGAATGCACAATATGAATAAGGCAAGGCACAAAGTAAAGAGAGAGATAGAGAGAGCCAATGGATCAAGCGCAAACAACAAGATATGTTATCGAGGTTCGAGCACCCAGCTCTACATCCCCGCCTTCGACACACGAAGGATTTCCACTAGCTCGTCCACTTAGGACCCTTTACAAGGAGTACCCAACTCCTCTCTTTACAACTTCCTCCTTGAGGCACAAATCCAAGCCAACCAACACAACCTCCTCCTTGAGGCAAACTCCAACAATCACAACCTCCTCATTGAGGCAAATATACAAATCAATACAACAAACTCTCAATCACCAACCAATACAAGGATCACCTCTCAACTAGAGGGATACAACCCAAAGCACAAAGCTAAGAAAAGATTGGGTTACAACTTGGTGGTCACAACAACAACCACAAACAACTTCTTCTTCCACACAAATAACCTATAGATATAGATAGTAGATTTTTAGCTCAAGTGTGGAGAAAACCAAAGGAATGGAAATCAGAAATCATAAAGAAAAATCCTGGGAAAACTGAAACAAAGATAGAGAAGTTCAATCAAAATCCTTTCCCAAAAACCCTTTCTTTGATTTTCCAAACCCTAACAAAACACCAAATGTATTGTTCAATTTGAGCTCAAAAACTTCTTTTGATTGCTGTAAAAACACCAGAGAGTATGAAAAATTTCGCACAAAAATTCTTAGAGAAAAACTCTTACAAATGGGGTATTTATAGGCAATTATCAGAAAATAGCCGTTGACAGAAATTTGCCAGAAATAGCCTTCCGGTCGACCGGCCCAGTCGACCGTCCAACGGTCAATTTTTGACCGTTGGCAACTAACGGTCGACCGGCCCGGTCGACCGAATAATCCCGAGAGCAGATTATTCTGCTCCGGTCGACCGTCCCGGTCGACCGCTGACTATGCCAGAAACGTGCACAGGTTTGTGCACGTCGTCGGTCGACCGTGACGGTCGACCGGCTACATGCGGTCGACCGTTACGGTCGACCGAACTAGCCTGGCAGGGAGCAAATAGGACAGAAAACTGAGGTAAAAAATATTCCAATAAATCTCACAAAATCTCTAAAATTCCACAAAAATAGTTTTATCATTTAATATTGAAATACAAACTTGTGTTAAAAATCCTAACACAAATTTCAAACATATTTGACTATTTTTGTGTCATAGAAATTTTGCCAAAAACCAAAAACCGTATTTTCTAAAACCTTGTATTTTTGAATAGAAAATACACACTGTCTAAAACTTATCCATGATACAAAAATATGATATTTAAACACTTTGAAGCATATTGTATATGAATAGAAATTCAATATACAAGAAACATATATATATCATGATTTTTGTCATTAAGTCCAAAAATATGTTTTGTTGTAAATACCAAAACATAAAACACATGGAATAGATTATCAAACAAAGTTTGTCTAAACAATTGAAGCATGCATGTATATAGAACAAATCTAATATACATAAACCATGTAAACTTGTTTTGATAAAAAAAAAATCTATTCATGAAAACCAAGATCGGTTAAACCTAAAACCGAAAATCAAAACATGAAAGGTGTGTGTTGTGAACTTGAGCTTATCATACTATTCTAATCTTTACAATTTGGGATCTAAACTCAAAACTAAAGCTATGGATACCTAAGTCTTCTAGTAGAGCGCAATCTCCAAGTCTTCTTGTAGAGCGCAATCTCCAAGTCGGCTTGATCCAAAGCTTCTTGATTCACCGAGCAAGTGCTATATATGAACTTTGACGCTCGGGCTCTTGAATCAACATGTGAAAGATGTGTGGAAGTTTTCACCAACTAATATCTTGTCAAATATCTGAAACTAAGATCACATGATTATTAGTACACATAACTACATGAGTTAATCATCATCAAAACTAGAGTGGAAGGCCTTTGGGCCAACAATCTCCCCCTTTTTGATGATGACAAAACTCATGGAGTTATATATGCATGGATTAAAGTAAAGCTTCAAAGAAGCTCCCCCTTAACTCATGCATAGGAATAAACAAACAATAAGATGCATATAAACAGGGTTCTTGACATAAAATGAATATGCATATGAAACTAAATTACCAAAACATACTCTTGATATCAATAAAAATGAAACATAAAACATGCACATAAAACATGCATAGACATGCATATAAACAAGGCTTCTTTTCATCAAATGTAAACTATATGCAAACACAAATATGCATATAAAACTCAAATTCTTCTCCCCCTTTTTGTCAATCATCAAAAAGGGTTAAAAATAAAAGCAAAAACAATAAATTTTTCTCCCCTTTAAAGCAAAGAACTAATAAAGGGTCAAATCAAATATGATACCAAAAAAAATGTGGCAATGAAGTGTATATTGATACCAATTGAAAAACAACAAATCAATTGAAATCAAAATGAGAACATATACCAATTGAAAACACAAAAAAAATGAAAATCTTGATACCAATTAGTAAGTAAACAAATAACCTACCAATTGTAAATAAACAAACTAGATACCAATTTTGGAATAAAACAATACTAATTTTGAATTTCCTTAAAAACAAATCTTGATACCAAATGAAACTATTGTTCTTTAAAACACAAGATACCAATTGAGAATTAAATCAATTGAAAATTTGCTTTAACATTGTTTCAATTTGAAAAGTTCAAGCTAAGCATAAACAAAATTTGTGATATCTTGAAGCACAAATAAATCATCTATATATATATGTAAGAAATAGATACCAATTGAAATTGATACTATATGAAGTGTAAGCATACATATATAAAATACAAACATATATGAGTATACAAAAAGATGTCATATTGATACCAATTGAAAGAGTTCAATGATACCAATTGAAACAACAATAAATACAAGTGTATATCTCATATAACCTACCACCCAATCATGGTTCAAGATAAAAAGGATTTTCATTATAAAGCATACAAGAACATGATCTCCCATCCAACCGCCCATTGATGGTAGGGGTTTTCAAAAATAGATTTGGAAATATAGTTTGTTGAAAATCTCTACCTCATGAAGAATATCACAATTAGTTATATGAATCAACTAATACGAAATTCTTCAATAAATCAAAATATATTTCATGAAGGACATGTAAAACACATGATCATCAACACTCAAAATCCATAAAGCCCATCTAATACTCATGAAAACAAGGTCATGAGAAAACTAATAAGGTGAGTGTATAGGATATATGTGAAACACACTTATCATGAAAATGGACAATCAAGCTCAATATTGAAATTCCTTTAAAACATTTACACATGATAAATTAAATTACTTTTACCAAAAGAAATTTCCAAAACATGAAACCTATCTAAGATGTGAAATCACCTATTGAAATCATCTTAAAACATGATATTCATCATAAATGTGAAATCACCTAAAAACATGAAAATCATCAAAACATGATTTAAACTTCAAGGCATATGTATGTCATGTACAAACTAAAGTATACATACATATCCTAAAACACAATGAGTCCACCAAAGTATGTGCATGAAGGCACGTGGCTCAAGGATGTACATGTATACTCAATAGTTTGGACAAGATAGACATATACATGAAGTTAAAACAAAATATGATGAATACAAGTCAAATGCAATAATCATCAAAACTAGACTATACTAGTACATCAAGTGAATACAAATGAGCGTTTAAGCACAATCATATATAAAGGTCTATTTGTAGCTCACTAGTTGTACAAGTATAAATCCTAGTCTTAATGAAAACTATCATTCAAGCAAGTAGTCAAAACATGAAGCATAAAACGGGTCAACAATCAACATGATCATGATAATTAAAAACATGAATTATTAAAATAAAAAATCATAGTCAACCATATGATTAGCATGACAAAGACATGTGCATTAGAACTATGATCAACATGATAGCTAAACATAAAGAGAACACAAAATAAGGGTCCATACTAAACATGGGTGATCTCATAAGCTAAACATGCATGTCAAGGGTCTAACAAACATGGCATATATCATACTAAAACATGAGTCATCAAAACAAATCATCATATAATCATAAACATCCAAATGGTCATAATGCAAATGTATGAGCATTAGATCTAGGGCATACATGTTAGTTCTAAACAAGGTGAGAACACTAAATATAGATCCATATGAAACATGGGTGCTCAAGTAACTAAACATGTATAACACTAATCTAACTAACATAGCATAAGCATAATGAACAATGAAACAAAACATGCTATGAATAGATGAACATGGAAAGTATGCAAATAAAAATGGGAGTTAGAGAATGATACCAAAACCGATGAAGGTGCATCTCTAGTTCTCCAAAACATGGTGGTCCTCTCCACCTAATTTCCTTGAGAGTGAAGCATCCAAATGGTTCTCCTTTTAGCTTAGAATGCATCCACCTCAAGGCACCAATACCCTCACGTGACGCGAGAGCTCCCACCTACATCAAAAGTCAAAGAGGTGGATCTTGGTACCCATTTCTTTGTGGGTCCACGGGGGTTAGTATCTTTTCTAACCCAAACATAATTAGTTGCTAAATTTTCATGATAATGCAATCATAACAAAATCTAGCAAGGTGGCCTTTTCGACCACAATGTGTACATGTGTACACGTGAGCATACATATGATGGTGGTGATCATGAAAAGCATGTGTATGCCTAGATGGGTGTGCATGCAAGGTTGGAACTTGTTTCTTGCGAACCAAGGTTTCCAATCGTGTGTGATTCATGGCACAATGGCTCAAGGTGGAGCCCAAACAATCAACACTTTTCTTCAAATTATTTATATCATTTTCTATGCTAGAAGACAAAGTGGAACATGCTATAGGAGTGCAAGAAGTAGAAGCTACATTAGCATGACAAACATGCAAATCAATATCATTTTGCAAAGATTCATTTTTAGACAAAACCAAATTCAATTCTTTAGTAATAGAATCAATTTTATTTTTCAAAGTAAGGTTTTCTTTGAAAACACAATCCAATCTTGAGGATAAAATCTCATTGTGCTCCAAAATATCATCACAATCATTTTTGCCTTTTAAAACTTCAATTTCTTTTAAAGCAATGTCTAGTTGAGATCTTAGTGAGTCACATTCACTAGTACTCTCTTCCTTCTCTTGCAAAACGGTTTCAAAAGTAGAGCATAAATCCTTCATTTCCTTTTGTAAATCAAAATGTTTTTCTTTCAAAGAGTTATGTTTTTCCAAGTATTTTTCAAGCTTAGAAGCAAGTTCAACATTTAAATTTTGAACCTCAAAACATCCATGGCAATAAGAGCTAGAGCTATTATGTATTTGAGAGTCCGATTGTACCTCATGGGAGTCATTCCCATATGCCATGAAACAAGGCTCTTTGGATACATCTCTCCTAGATCTCTTCATATTGTTGATGATCCTTGGAAGCTCCGGAGATGTCAAGACGCTCCAAACTGCAAAAGCCGAGTTAAAACTATCAAAAACAAGTAAGAGATTATTATCAAAAGATGCTCTAAGTGTTTTGAGTGCAAGTGCATTGGCCTTCTTATGCTTGCTACTATTAGGGAGGGTTTCTATAGTGATGGCTTGATAAATTAGATGACCTAGAGTTTTTATATGCCTAATCATGTCAACCTTCCAAGAATTAAGTTTAAAATGGTCAAACATAGGAGGACTAGCCATGAGTGCAAACTAGTATGAGGGCAAATGATAATTGCAAATGAAGATTAGCAAACCAAGATCACTCCTAGGTGGTTAAACCTAAATATCAGGAGCACTAGCTCTGATACCAATTGAAAAGGTCACCTAGAGGGGGGTGAATAGGTGACAATGCTAATCTATGAACTAAATGCGGAATTTAATAACTTAAAGCAAATTACACTCAAATGTGATCAACAAATGATTCACACACAACCAAGCCAGCAAATATGAATGCACAATATGAATAAGGCAAGGCACAAAGTAAAGAGAGAGATAGAGAGAGCCAATGGATCAAGCGCAAACAACAAGATATGTTATCGAGGTTCGAGCACCCAGCTCTACATCCCCGCCTTCGACACACGAAGGATTTCCACTAGCTCGTCCACTTAGGACCCTTTACAAGGAGTACCCAACTCCTCTCTTTACAACTTCCTCCTTGAGGCACAAATCTAAGCCAACCAACACAACCTCCTCCTTGAGGCAAACTCCAACAATCACAACCTCCTCCTTGAGGCAAATATACAAATCAATACAACAAACTCCCAATCACCAACCAATACAAGGATCACCTCTCAATTAGAGGGATACAACCCAAAGCACAAAGCTAAGAAAAGATTGGGTTACAACTTGGTGGTCACAACAACAACCACAAACAACTTCTTCTTCCACACAAATAACCTATAGATATAGATAGTAGATTTTTAGCTCAAGTGTGGAGAAAACCAAGGAATGGAAATCAGAAATCATAAAGAAAAATCCTTGGGAAAAACTGAAACAAAGATAGAGAAGTTCAATCAAAATCCTTTCCCAAAAACCCTTTCTTTGATTTTCCAAACCCTAACAAAAACACCAAATGTATTGTTCAATTTGAGCTCAAAAACTTCTTTTGATTGCTGTAAAAACACCAGAGAGTATGAAAAATTTCGCACAAAAATTCTTAGAGAAAAACTCTTACAAATGGGGTATTTATAGGCAATTATCAGAAAATAGCCGTTGACAGAAATTTGCCAGAAATAGCCTTCCGGTCGACCGGCCCGGTCGACCATCCAACGGTCAATTTTGACCGTTGGCAACTAACGGTCGACCGGCCCGTCGACCGAATAATCCCGAGAGCAGATTATTCTGCTCCGGTCGACCGTCCCGGTCGACCGCTGACTGTGCCAGAAACGTGCACAGGTTTGTGCACGTCATCGGTCGACCGTGACGGTCGACCGGCTACATGCGGTCGACCGTTACGGTCGACCGAACTAGCCTGGCAGGGAGCAAATAGGACAGAAAACTGAGGTAAAAAATATTCCAATAAATCCCACAAAATCTCTAAAATTCCACAAAAATAGTTTTATCATTTAATATTGAAATGCAAACTTGTGTTAAAATCCAAACACAAATTTCAAACATATTTGACTATTTTTGTGTCATAGAAATTTTGCCAAAAACCAAAAACCGTATTTTCTAAAATCTTGTATTTTTGAATAGAAAATACACATTGTCTAAAACTTATCCATGATACAAAAATATAATATTTAAACACTTTGAAGCATATTGTATATGAATAGAAATTCAATATACAAGAAACATATATATATCATGATTTTTGTCATTAAGTCCAAAAATATGTTTTGTTGTAAATACCAAAACATAAACACATGGAATAGATTATCAAACAAAGTTTGTCTAAACAATTGAAGCATGCATGTATATAGAACAAATCTAATATACATAAACCATGTAAACTTGTTTTGATAAAAAAAAATCTATTCATGAAAACCAAGATCGGTTAAACCTAAAACCGAAAATCAAAACATGAAAGGTGTGTGTTGTGAACTTGAGCTTATCATACTATTCTAATCTTTACAATTTGGGATCTAAACTCAAAACTAAAGCTATGGATACCTAAGTCTTCTAGTAGAGCGCAATCTCCAAGTCTTCTTGTAGAGCGCAATCTCCAAGTCGGCTTGATCCAAAGCTTCTTGATTCACCGAGCAAGTGCTATATATGAACTTTGACGCTCGGGCTCTTGAATCAACATGTGAAAGATGTGTGGAAGCTTTCACCAACTAATATCTTGTCAAATATCTGAAACTAAGATCACAAGATTATTAGTACACATAACTACATGAGTTAATCATCATCAAAACTAGAGTGGAAGGCCTTTGGGCCAACAGATGCATGATGTAAACATCGAAAAAAATAAAAATGCGAAACTTCAGTTTTAGCCTTGTTACTCTTCTCTAGTTCGCCTATGATCAGGTTAATATTACACCTCTGATCAAAACTTTCAGATTAAAGATGTTTGGAGATCACCAAAGAAAAGCTTCTTTCTGTCTTCAACAGATCACATCACGATCGATCAGTGTCGAGCCGATCGAACGTTGGTTACATCATGATGGACGATGTAAAGATTGAAGAAGAAACAAAGTGTGAAACTTCAGTTTTAGCCATGTTACTCTTCTCTAATTTATCTATGAACATCCCGTGCCTCTGACGGCTAAGGATAGAGGGAAATGTTGGCTTTTAAGTCCAACATAAGTCCTCGACAACTCATCATCTGAGGGAAACATCATGGCTAGCCCAACTCAAACGGTAGTTGGTAAAGGCATACCAAATCCGTTGACAGATAGGGATTTGCTAAAAATCCTAAGGGACTTGGTGCCATCCTCCCCTCCAAAATTTCTTACCAATTCTCGCCTATAGAATGGTAGGACCACAAAAATATCTGTGTCTATTTCTCTAGCAAAATGAACAGAAACTTGTCACGTTAACAGTAAATCTCTGACAAACCATATTCTCTCAATTTTTAGTGGAGTCAGTCAAGTTAACATTAAAACTCTGACAACAAAACCCACTCAAAATCTCCGCTGTTACGTTAATATTACACCTCAACAGCAAACCTCTCATGCCCCTTAAAAGTCAATGTTTATTATGTTAAATATTACACCTCTAACAATTTTCATTCTATTTTCCACCAAAGTCTCTACCAATTCCCTCCCAATGAGTGGTTGGTCCACAAGCTCAATTACTGCTATGTTAACATCATACCTCTAACAGTGAAAAGCCTCAATACTCTCCAGCATGTATGGACTTCCACTTGTCACTCCCTTACATGGAGTCACAAGTCCTCAAAATTGCTCATATCGCCTTGTTAAGTTTAACACTACACCTCTGACGTTCCAATTCGCGTCCACAGAATGACAAGTCCTCAAAATTACTCATATCGCAAATCAACTCTTATCAAGTTTAACACTACACCCTCTGACCTTCCAAATTTCACTTGTCAATTCTCTCCCACAGAATGACAAGTCCTTAAAATTGCTCATATCTTAAATCAACTCTTGTCAAGTTAACACTACACCTCTGACATTTCAAACTTCACTTATCAATTCTCATCAATAGAATGACAAGTCCTCAAAATTGCTCATATCGTAAATTTACTATTGTCATGTTAACACCACACCTCTGACAAATTACTGTTAAGTTTAACACTATACCTCTAATAGTGATTAAGTTGCTGCCAAATTCAACATTAAACCTCTGATAGTCACTTTCTCAGGCTTCTATTTCGAAGCTGAGATGAGCGATGCTAAGTTTAACATCACACCTCTAGCATCCAGTTCATTGTTAAGTTCAACAATGTACCTATGACAATGACTTTTCCTTAAACTTCCGTATCAAAGTCGAGATGACTAATGCTAAGTTTAAAATTACACCTCTAGCATTACCTCCACTGTTAAGTTTAATACTATACCTATAACTGTGGTGTTTGCAGTTTTCCCAAACAGAACTGAAATTCCTATGGAACTAAGTTAACATCACACCTCTAGCTCACATCCCTATTAAGTTAATATAACCCCTCTAACAAGATTTATTCCATCCTTGTTAAGTTAATATCACACCTCTGACAAAATTTAATCCAACCCATTAAGCTAATATCACACCTCTAACAATAAAATTTTCCCAGATCCTCAAAGGGTCTAGTCTTACTTATTATTCTCGTCAATAGAATGGCAGGTCCACTAAAATGACTGTTAGGTTAATATCATACCTTTAACGGTGTTTCCATCAATCCCCAGCTGAATCTTAATTATGTTTATACTAGACCTCTGATGAAGACTTAGTCATAATCCTTCTGATGGGTTGCTCCTCGGCCGCTTCTGCCCGAGACTCTAGCTCCGAAGCTGCTATCCCTGTTCGGCTGACCTCTCTCTTGGACTCCCTCCCTGCCTCTTTCTCTGCCTCTTGGTACTCAGCCATCCCCCGCATCTGGCAACCCTTGGCCCCTACCTTGGCCTTGTACATGGATTTGATGCCCATAATGCATGAAGTATTTATTTTAAACCCGGGCACCTTATTCTCTATGAAGTACCACGAACAAAAGCGAAAATTGGCATAAGAGTTGGGTGTCTTATGAGGGAGGGTGAGGACAGAGCTCCAGTTCCTCCCGCTACGCTATAATACCAGGCCCGGGCACCTTCGAAGAGATTACTACTGAAGCGAAGAATTGGGTTGGGGTTGCCGACATACAGTTGGTCATAACCAAACTGTCGAGCTAACTGATAAGGCATGAAAAGTTCCACTGTGCAGGAGTTCCCTTGCCGAAATACCAAGTACCCGGGCCGGATATTTATCAGCCACCAGAAGACACTAGAAGATAACCGAGAGAAGCCATCTGGGCCAATAAGATCTGCAAACTTGTCCCTGTACAATGCATCATGAATCTCGAGGAAGCACCTGTCCAACTGGTAGTTGCTCCCATTCAGAATTGTCTTCCGGATGTAGAACATGTAATATTGTAGCTAGCTCAAATTCTCCAATCGCTGCACAAAAGGCGTGAAACCTTCGGAGGCAGACACCGCCGTCATCAGCGAGGGACAGTGCATAACGTACCAAGCTATCAGATACGTATATGGGAGCTTGATTCTGGGGCTGGGAGTCTTGACCAAGGAACGACCATTGGAATCAGTGACTGGATGGCCCTCTGCGTCTACAGTTACTTCCACTTGGCAAAAACTCTATACTAACGCGCGCAACCCACTCTAGATCCCGACTACCATCGCTGGAAGGAGGGCGAGAGACTTCCCATGGGCAAGCAGGACTGCCGGATACACCAGTCAGCAATGATTATCTCATGCGATAGTGTTGACACTACACATCGCTTTAATCACAACATGAGTAAACCTGCCAACAGAGCCCGGTCAGACATCGGGACTTTGGCTTGGTGATGGAAGCTCTCAAAGAACATGTCTGGCTTGAAGTTGTCTTCATTGGACTCAGTGGTGTAGGAGCTGGTGGAGGCACTAATTCTTTCAAAAACTTCTTCATCAGCTATAGGAGCTGGCCGAGTTATTGGGTTAATTTTATTCACCCCGGGGAACAAATAATTGGCCCACGACATCTGTTTGACTCCCCCGCTCCTCCATCCGGTCACCTTCCCACAGATGTGGAAGTAGCACAACACTTCCGAATATGCACCAGAGGATCGCTCTTCTTCAGCAAATGCAACTCCTCTGTTGACGGACATATTCCTCATAAGGGGCATCTCCAATCACCAACCCTGAGACTTCATACATCTCATGAAGGGAAAGCCCCATTTCCCCAAGGGGAGTGAACAATGTGCAAGTCTCTGAATTATAATGCTCCAGGACAGCGTAAAAATGTTGGGTACTCTGCGGGAGGCTGTATTGAACAGCCCTTACGGCCTCATACAGCCAGCCTGTAGCAGAAGATATCCAAATTCTGCCAGAGCGAACCCTAGCATTCTGCCCTGCTATTTTTTATCAGTAGGATGGATCCAGCCGGTGGCACGAAATTCGGAAGGGAAGTCACCCCTCACATCCAAGAATTATTTGATGAAGGTGGCTGCAAGCTGGGGGGTCTCTCCTATTAGGAACTCAGCTCTAACCAAGCCAGGCTGCAACCCCAACACACACCTCCCATGCCCGATGGTGTAGGCTTCTTGGGCACCTATCTTGCCCAGGGAGACTCCAAAAAATGGCCTGACTAAATCTCAATTCATTATCTGACGCACGAACATATGTTGTAGATAAGCCAGAGGTTACATCCTCTCCATGTTCGGGAGGAAGAACCTTCTATCGCCAATTTGGCGGAGCCATTTGTAGTTCCCATCATAAAAGGCAGCCTCATCCTCTTCAATTACGTAGTCAAAGAAGAAGTCGGGCTTCCTCAGTAAAGCATGGGAATCCAACTCGAACCGGCCATCAGAAATGATTTCTCGAAGGGTAAGCATACTAGCATTACTGATCCAATTTCATCGCTCCTTTGACTTCTCAGTAGTCACAGGAGCAGTCCTCTGGAGAACGAAGATCAGGTTTGGGTCAACGCCACCTACATGTCCAAAGTGGCATTTCTTGGGTAGAGGATGGAGGAATATCGCACTACAAAAAGAGCAACACACAGTCAGAAATCTAAAAAAAAATTGACTAAGTGTTGAAGCTCAGGCGTAGGATTGAGTCTAGACGTAGAGATCAGCAAAACCCGCGTCTACACCTGAAGATGCGAGGCTCACATGAAGCCTGCATTTTAAATTTCATAACTTAAAAGTTTCTCTAAGTGTTGGACTCAGACACGAGACTCAGTGAAGCCCGTGTCCAGCCTCAGAAATGTGAGGTTCACATGAAATCTGCGTTTGAACTCCCCCACTTAGGAAAATTCTCTAAATGTTGGGATAAAAATGCAAGGCTCAATGAAGTCTGCATTCAACAAGCAGATACAGACTCAAGCTGATGAAGCGAAGACGCGAAGGTCGTCAAACCTGTGTCTTGCCTACCAGTGCAAGTGTCGCGTCTAAATGTCAAAAACACGGGCGTGAGCCTCGCATTGGCGGTTCAGTTCAGAAAAGAATTAAGACTTAAGATAACTCTTCAAGTCTTTTAATGGTGAAAACCAGTTCAAATGATTTTTTTACCTAAAATGGGGGCTTCCTGCATGGAAGAGCCGCCCATTTAAGTCTCTGGAGCAATAGCGCTCGACGACAAAGCCACAGTTTTGTTTTTTTGGGCCATTTTGACTGTGAATTCTATGTAAAAGAAGGAAAGATGAAGAAGCTTTGAGTTTTTCTTAAAGTTCTCGACGCAGGGCTCAGCGGAGAAGAAAAAGAGTCTAATGATAACTTTTGAAAGACCGATGTCTTTTATAGACATAGTAATCCAACGAGATACACGGCACATATCTCGAGCCCAATCTCCGCCTGACACGTGGCAATGCGCCTCAAACGCGAATCTCGCGTATTAAGAGAATGACGTCTCTTCAAGCTTCGGCCGACACGTGGCCTCGTGCCTTGAACGCGAATCTCGCATATTAAGGGAAAGGTGTCTTTTCAAGCTCCGCCAGACATATGGCAATGCATCCAGAATATGAGTCTCGCGTTTCACAAAGTCGCGTCTCCCCAGCATAAAGAGGTCCGCGTCTCCACCTTGAAGTCTGCGTTACTTCAACCAAGTGAGAGTTGTGCCTCCACTTCAATGCTCGCATCTCTCTGATGAATGAGAGCTAGATGAGGTCCGTGTTTCTAAAGCAACATAACCTTTGCGTCTATAAGACCTGCGTTCAGCCTTTGCTTCTGCAATAAGTTCAATAGTGTTGGCCCAGAGGCCTTCACTCTAGTTTTGATGATGATTAACTCGTGTAGTTATAGTTTACTAATAATCTTGTCATATTTAGTTTCAGATATTTAACCAAGATATTAGTAGGTGATTAGTTTCAACAAAGGTGTTTTGGAGCTTTCACATGGTGATTCAAGAGCTCGAGCGTCAAGTTCACATCTAGCACTCGGTTGGAGTCAAGCTCGGTGGATCACGTTTGGATCAAGTCGACTTGGAGACGGCGTTCTACAAGAAGACCTCAATTTTTAGTTTAAACTTGTATTTAGATCATTGTAAAGATTAGATAGTGTGATATGCTTAAGTTCACAATACACACACAAGTTTTATGTTTTGTTTTGGTTTTCGGTTTAACCGATCTTGGTTTTTAAGCCAAAAACATAGATATACTATATTTCATGTATATTGGATTCTATCCATATACATCATGCTTCAAAGTTGTTTAAATATCATGTTTTTGTATTTGCATGAGTTTTGGAGAAAACGATTTTCCATTTCAAAAATTTAAGTTTCGAAAAATACGGTTTTTAATTTAAGGACGATTTTTAATCTCACAAAAATGGTTCAAATTGTTTGAAATATGTGTTGAATTTTTGTCAAACATATTTGTATTTCAAAGATCTAATATGAACTGATTTTTGTGGTATTTATGTGATTTTATGGGATTTATTTCAAGTTAAAAAGTCGAGTTTTCATATCCCAAATTAGCTGGACTGGCTGTCTGCCGGTCGACCATAGCAGTAGTCCGTCGGCCGGTGCAGTCGACCAACGTTCACAAGCATGCACGCTAGCTTGAGCTGGTGGGCCAGTCGACCGGGTCGGTCGACCATCCAGAGAGCTCTGCTCTCTGGATATGGCCCCGGTCGATTGGGTCGGTCGACCGGCAGAGAGCTCTGCTCTCTGTATCCAGCCTCGGTCGACCGAGCCGGTCAACTGATAGGCTCAACGGTCAAAAATATGACCGTTGTTCGGTCGACTACCCAGTCGACCGGAAGGGCATTTCAGCCCTTTCCAGCTGCCAACGGGCAGATTTGAAATAGGACCCCATTTGAGTTGGTGTTTTAACAAAGTTTTAGAGAGCAATTTTTCCCACTTTTACAAGTGTTTAACAACAAATTTTCGAAAAAGTTTTTGGTTTTAAAAGGTCAATCTTTATTTGTTTTAAAGTATCAGAAAATTCAAAGAAAAGAGAGTATTTGGGAATTGATTTTGATCTTTATTTCAACATCTATCTTGTGATTTTCTCAAGTAGTTTTTTTATTGTTTTCATTTTCAAATACTTTTATTTCTTACACTTGAGCTTATCTATCTATTCTATCTATTAGGATCTTATTTTGTGAGAAAGAATTGGTTTGTGGTTGAGAGAGACCACCAAGTTGTAAACCCTCCTTGTTTTGTGACATCACTCTAGTGAGAGGTGATAGTGGAGATTGTGTTAAAATCCTTCAAGTGTGAGGTGATTGTTGTTGGTGTTGGTTTTATGCCTATCCCTCATTTGTGAGGTTGATTGTGTTGGTTTGTACCTTGCCTCTAAGTGTAGAGGTTGTATTTGTTGGAGAGAGGAGTTGTGTACTCCCGGTTGTATTTACCCAAAATCCTCAGTCGAGGTTCCCTATATGGGAAGTCCTGTGTGGACGAGTTTGTAGAAATCCTTCTGTGTGAAGGTGGGGACGTAGAGCTGTGTGCTCGAACCTCGAAACATATCTCAGTGTTTGCGTTTGACCCACTTTATCTCACTCTCTCTCTTACATTGTGCATTGTATCTTATTGTCATATCATATATACATGCTTGGTTTGATTGTGTGCCCATACTTGTGTTAAACCAAGAGAGCTTCATATAGCATCTCAACTCTTATTCAGAGGAATCAAGAGGAGTTAGTCCAGAGCCCTTCTCCGGGAATTCGGCTACACTCTTTGGTTACACTAAGTGTGTTGAATTAAGTTCTTATATTCCGTATTATTTGTCATTAGATTAGCCTTACACCTATTCACCCCCCTCTAGGTGTACTTTCAATTGGTATCAGAGCTTACGCTCCTGATATTAGGTTTAACCACCTTGGAGTGAGATTTTTGTTGGTTAATCTTGATTTGCATTTGCACACTTATATTATTTACACTCATGGATTATCTTGCACCTCCCATGTTTGATGTTTCTAACATCAATTTGTCGAAGCTTAGAATGAGTATGTACCTAAAGACCCTAGGCTTGCATGTTTTCCTTGCCGCTACCAAAAAATCCTATCTTGATAATAGCAAGCATATAGAGGCTAATGCACAAGCGCTAATGGCACTTAGAAGCACACTTAACAAAGAATATTTGTTTATAGTTTCTCATTGTGATTCCGCTTTTACAGTGTGGAACAATTTGACCTCCTCCGAGCTTCAAATGCTAAACATTATGGAGAAGGAATTTAGTGGAGAGGAATCCAAACAACGT
This sequence comes from Agave tequilana, assembly GCA_038442645.1. Classification (NCBI taxonomy): domain Eukaryota; kingdom Viridiplantae; phylum Streptophyta; class Magnoliopsida; order Asparagales; family Asparagaceae; genus Agave; species Agave tequilana. The sequence continues at coordinate 286,920 of JAVJIF010001407.1, forward strand.
TGCTACATGGTCTAAGGGAATGACTCCCTTGAGGTATATTCGAAATCTCAACTAGATGATAGTGCTAGTTCTTCAAGTAATGATCATATTGATGTCGATGCTTTGAATGAAGAAATTTCTATTGTTTGTGAAAAATTGCTAGATAAATATAAAGCTTTGAAAAAGAAAAGTTTTGAACTTAACAAAGAAAATAAGGATTTGTGTTCAAAACTTGATTTGGCTTTATAAAAGAAAGTTGAGATTTCGAATGAATGTGATTTATTGAAATTCCAACTTAACCTTGCCTTAAAAGAAAATGAAATTTTGAAAAATAAAAATGATTGTGAAATTCTTTTGAAGAAAAATGAGGCTTTATCTTCAAAACTTTATTTTGTTATAAAAGAAAATAAAATTTTGAAAAACAAAATTGCTTCTATTTCAAAGGACTTGGATTTGATTTCTAAAGAAAATGTTTCTTTGAAAAATGATATAGTCTCACATGTTTGCCATGCTAGTGTAGCTTCACCATCTAGCTTACCTATTGCATGCATCTCTTCTTTCATGATTGAAAATGATATTTGTTTATTAAAGAAGAGTGTTGATTATTTAGGCTCCACTTTGAGCCAATATGCTTTGAACCACACACGTTTGAAATCCATGTTTCGAAAGAAACAACTTCCACCTATGCATGTACACAAATCACAGCATACACATGCTCCTCACGTTCACACTCATAACACTTTGTATGCTCATAGTACACTTGTACACATTATGGACGTAAGGGCCACCTTGCTAAGTTTTGTTATGATAGAGTACATGATGAAAATTTAGCAAATAAGTTTGTTTGGGTTAGGAAAGGTGATAACCCTCATGGAACCAAAAGAGTATGAGTACCAAAGACCACTCCTATTTTATTTGATGTAGATGTGGGCTCTCACATGACGTGAGAGTGATGGTGCCTTGAGGTGGATGCGTTCCGAGCTTAATGGTGACTATTTTGGATGCATCACTTTCAAGGGGAGTTTGGTGGGAGGACCACCTTGATTTGGAGACATAGAGATGTGCCCTCATAGTTTTGGTAACAATCTCTAACTCTCATTTATGTTTACATGCTTTCATTATTAATTTTAGCATGTTTTGATGTTTCATGATTATTATGATAAATGCCAAGATAATTAGATTTGTGACATACATGTATAGTATGTGAGATCACCCATGTTTATATGGACCCATATTTTGTGTTCTCTCCATAGTTTAGCTATTATGTATATCATAGGTCTAATAACATGAGTATTTACATAATGATCATATGAGTTTTGTTTTGATGTTTCACGTTTGACTACTTGTTTTAAATGTATCCTTCATTAAAACTTAAGTATATGCTTGTATAACTAGTGAGCCACAAATAAATTATTATATGTTTATGCCTAATTGTTCATTTGTACCCATTAGATGTACTAGCATAACCTAGTTTTGATGATTTATGCATTTTGACTTGTATTCCTATTTTTATGCATGTTTTCATGTTTGTGAGTAGCTTCATGTATATGTCCATTTTGTCAAAACTAATAGTTATACATGTACATCCTTGAGCCACTTGCCTTCATGCATATATTTTTGTGGACTCGTTCATGTTTGGATATGTATGTATACTTTAGTTTTGACTAAACATACATATGCCTTGAAGTTGTATTATTAAAAATTAATTTTAATGATTTTCGTATTTATATTTTTAAAGGAATTTCACATTAAGCTTAATTGCCTATTTTCATGACTATGTCTTTCACACAAAACTTATACACTCACATTATTTGATGTTTTCTCATGATTTTATTTTCATGAGTATTATATATGCTATATAGACTTTGAGTGTCATTGGTTTAGTGATTTGCATGTTCCATGGAATATATTCTTATTTTATTCCTTACTTGAAGGATTTCGTGCTAGTTTACAATTTTATCATATAACTAGTTGCGTATTCTTCATGTGGTAGAGTTTTCAAACGTGTTATAATTATTTTCAAATTTATTTTTGAAAACCCCTACTCATTTAAAGGGTGGTTGGTTGGGCGACCATGCCTTGTATGCATTATTGAAAATTTATTTAAACTCGTGCATGAAATGGGTGGTAGGGAGTATGAGTTATACACTTGATTCTCATTGTGTTTTCAATTGGTATCACAATTGATATTTTTTGTATACTCATATTTATTTCTATATATGTATGCTTCAACTTCAAATAGTATCAATTTCGATTGATATTTACATTTTTCATACATATATATGTGTTTTGATTGTGCTTACTATATCTCTATATCTTTGAGCACAAATTTGGTTATGCTAAGCTTAATTTAGTCCTTAATAACAATTATTTTCAAATTGGTATCTTATACAAGTTTATGCATCGTTTTCATTAGAATTTCATAAAGGGGGAGAAAATTCATGTTTTACCTTTCAATCGGTTTTGTTTACGATTGATATCTTGCTCTCACTCTTTATGTTGAAAAATGATTGAAAAATGATATTAATTTGGTATCATACGCCCCTAATGAAAATTATATTCAATTGGTATATGTTTCTTTTTCAATATTGGTATCAAGAACTTAAATTGATAGTATTCTCTATTTGGTATCTCTATTGCAAAATATTTTAGTGTTTAACCAAAAAGATTGGTTTATGTTTTGCAATTGGTATCAAAAGTGTAAAATATTTTCAATTGGTACTAATTTTTTTTACAATTGGTATCAAGATTACCTATATGTTTATATCATTCAATTGAAATCAAAATTTTTTGTTGTTTTGTTTATTTTCTATTGGTATCATAAATTGGTATCATGATGTTTTGATGTATACCTCCGTACTTAATTGTTATATCTTTCAATTGATATCATTTTGATTTGTATTGCTTATATGCAAGGGAAGCTTAACATCTTCTCTATATATAGATTCATGTTGAGTGTATGTCATATTAAAGTTATTGATCTTTCTTTGGTATGTAGTACACGTGTGTAGTAGGAGCTTCACATCTCCTTTTACGTATTGCATATTTACTTTATGTGGTTAGGGTTTAGTCATCTCTTTTCATATAAATGCATGTATGCAGGGGAGTTAACTTCACGTCTCTCCTCTTCATGAATGTATATAATATATATACCTTTATTGTTTTTGATTTATGCAAAAAGGAGAAAAATATTGTTTATATCTTTTATTGTTTGTACCCCTTTGTTGATGAATTGACAAAAAGGGGGAGAGATATTTTGGAGTTTATATGCATGTTTGTTTATATGCATGTTTGTTTGAATATATGCATGTTTGTTTATATGCATGTTTGTTTGAATTAGTTATCCTTTACTATTGGTATCAAAAGCATCTTTTGTTGGTATTGGTATCAAGAGTGCATCTTTTATTGTTTTGTTGGTATCAAGAGTTTTTATTTGTATCAAGAGCAACATTGTTTTATTGTTTTATTGGTATCAAGAGCTACATTTTTTTAAAAGAAATTTTTAGTAACATTGCTTTTAAGAACATGTTTATTTTAAAATAGAGTCTTTAATGGTATTAAGAGCAACATTGTTTTTAGAACATGTTTATTTTTAAATTGGTATCAAAAGCATGTTTATTTCATTGGTATAAAAGATCATATTTGTTTCATTTCCTTGTTTTATGTATGTTGATGCATATTTATATTAAGCATTCATTGCATATCCTTATTGTTTATTGTTATGCATGAGTTAAGGGGGAGCTTCTTTGAAGCTTAACTTTAATCCTTGCATATATAACTCCATAAGTTTGTCATCATCAAAAAGGGGGAGATTGTTGCCCAGAGGCCCTTCACTCTAGTTTTGATGATGATTAACTCATGTAGTTATAGTTTACTAATAATCTTGTGATATTTAGTTTCAGATATTTAACCAAGATATTAGTAGGTGATTAGCTTCAACAAAGGTGTTTTGGAGCTTTCACATGGTGATTCAAGAGCTGGAGCGTCAAGTTCACATCTAGCACTCGGTTGGAATCAAGCTCGATTGATCACGTTTGGATGGAGTCAACTTGGAGACGGCGTTCTAAAAGAAGACCTCGGTTTGTTTAGTTTAAGTTTTTTTTTAGATCATTGTAAAGATTAGATAGTGTGATATGCTTAAGTTCACAATACACACACAAGTTTCATGTTGGTTTAACTGATCTTGATTTTTAAGTCAAAAATATAGCTATACTATATTTCATGTATACTGGATTCTATCCATATACAACATGCTTCAAAGTTGTTTAAATATCATGTTTTTGTATTTGCATGAGTTTTGGAGAAAACGGTTTTCCATTTTAAAAATTCAAGTTTCGAAAAATACGGTTTTTGATTTAAGGCAGATTTTCAATCTCACAAAAATGGTTCAAATTATTTGAATATGTGTTGAATTTTTATCACACATATTTGTATTTCAAAGATCTAATATGAACTGATTTTTGTGGTATTTATGTGATGTTATGGGATTTATTTGAAGTTAAAAAGTCGAGTTTTCATATCCCAAATTAGGTGGACTGGCTGTCTACCGGTCGACCATAGCAGTAGTCGGTCGACCGGTGCGGTCGACCGACGTGCACAAGCGTGCATGCCAGCTTGAGCTGGTGGGCCGGTCGACCGGGTCGGTCGACCGTCAGAGAGCTCTGCTCTCTGGAAATAGCCCCGATCGACCGGGTCGGTCGACCGCAGAGAGCTCTGCTCTGTGTATCCAGTCTCGGTCGACCGAGCCGGTTGACCGGTGAGCTCAACGGTCAAAATATGACCGTTGGCCGGTCGACCGCCCTGTCGACTGGAAGGGCATTTCAGCCCTTTCCAGCTGCCAACGGGCAGATTTGAAATGGGGCTATAAATACCCCATTTGAGTTGGTGTTTTAACAAGTTTTTAGAGAGCAAATTTTTCCACCTTTACAAGTGTTTAGCAGCAAGTTTTTAAAAGAGTTTTTGGGTTTAAGAGATCAATCTTTATTTGTTTTGAAGTGTTGGAAAATTCAAAGAAAAGAGAGTATTTTGGAATTGGTTTTTGATCTTTATTTCAACATCTATCTTGTGATTTTATCAAGTGTTTTTCTTTGTTGTTTTCATTTCCAAACACTTTTATTTCTTACACTTGAGCTTATCTATCTATCCTATCTATTAGGATCTTGTTTTGTGAGAAAGAATTGGTTTGTGGTTGAGAGAGACTACCAAGTTGTAAACCCTCCTTGATTTGTGACATCCTTCTAGTGAGAGGTGATTGTGTTGGTATCCCTCTAGTGAGAGGTGATAGTGGAGGAGGTTGTGCTGAAATCCCTCAAGTGTGAGGTGATTGTTGTTGTGTTGGCTTTGTGCTTATCTCTCATTTGTGAGGTTGATTGTGTTGATTTGTGCCTTGCCTCTAAGTGTAGAGGTTGTATTTGTTGAAGAGAGGAGTTGTGTAAAATCCTTCTGTGTGAAGGTGGGGACGTAGAGTTGTATGCTTGAACCTCAAAACATATCTCGGTGTTTGCGTTTGATCCACTTTCTCTCACTCTCTCTCTTACATTGTGCATTGCATCTTATTGTCATATCATATATAGATGCTTGGTTTGATTGTGTGCCCATACTTGTGTTAAACAAGAGAGCTTCATATAGCACCTCAACTCTTATTCAGAGGAATCAAGAGGAGTTAGTCCAGAGCCCTTCATCGGGAATTCGGCTACACTCTTTGGTTACACTAAGTGTGTTGAATTAAGTTTTTATATTTCGCATTATTTGTCATTAGATTAGCCTTACACCTATTCACCTCCCTCTAGGTGTACTTTCAAATAGTACACTGGCGAAAGCAAATGATTATTTCTCCTGATTCAATAATACACCAACAATCAGCTCAGAGCACCGAGGAGATCCAGACCAAACACTCACAATGATCTTTTCTGGTGGCTTCAAGAGTAGCAGTACACTCACGAAGACCAAAGTCCGACAAGATCAAACTCAAATATCTCAGAAGACTGCTAGTTCAGTCTTGAGAGAATTGTTGCCAGAAGAAAAATCTAAAGTATTTCGAAACTCGTCCCAGTCAACAGCGGAGTTTTGAAAACTTTGGAGGAGATTCTGTAGACTGTCTAAAAATTACTGAGGACAAGTCATCAGAAAACAGAGTCCATACTTCAGATGCAAGGCTAATCATAGCCATTCGTGCAGTACCAAGACGCAAGGGTCGAAGCCCGCATCTCAACTTCATTACAATGACCAAGACACAGAGCTTGAAGGCCGCGCTCAGCATCACAACAGTACCAAGACGCAAGAGTCAAAGCCCGCATCTCTGCTTCACTGCAATGGCCAAGACGCGGAGCTTGAAGGCCGCGCCTCAGCATCACTGCAGTACCAAGACGCAAGGGCCGAAGCCCGCGTCTCTGCTTCATTGCACTGGCCAAGACACAGAGCTTGAAGCCCACGTCTTAGCCATCTATGCAATACCAAGATGCAGAGCTCAAAGCCCGCGTTTAACAGAATTCGAAGCCCGCGTCTGGCAAGGTTCGAAGTCGGCATCCACAACACTATAATATAATGCCAAAATGCGAGGCTCGATACCCGCATTTAAACTGTAGAAAAGCCCTGTGTCTCGATTATAACTGCCAACATTACTGGGTCAATTACTGCCCACGTAATGAGGGGAGTTAACCCCCATTATGGAGGTTTTTAGGGGACAGTTTATTTCCTGATAAACCCTATAAATAGCTCAGTTTGCTATTGAAGAGGGGTCGGATTCTGAATCGAATTGAAGTATTCTTTTTTTAGTCAAAATTTTGGTTAGAATTTTTAGCTGAGGATGCTAAAGAGTTCAACTTTTCTATCAACATGCTGAGTTCAAGGTTTTGCCCAAGTCTCTTTGAGATTCTATTTGAATAGGAGTTATGTTACTCCGTCTATAATCCGATGAGAAGGTTCCCAGAAGACCCTGACGTTCACCCGGTCAACGAAAAATAAGATTACTTTTCACTGCTACATCAAGAACCCAGTATTAAAGAAAAAGGAGATTTGAGCTTGAATATCTTCTCTCTCCTGTAATCGGAGTATTGATTCATTGTACTCATTCATTGATTCAAGAAAATTTTATGATTCATATTTTCAATTTTCCGACGCGAACAAATATGAACAGTTTCAAACACAAGTGGACAACTTAATTGAGGTGAACAATTTGAGTAAGTGGACAATTTGACCTATAGATTGATAGATTGAAAATAATATAGACAATTTTATATACAAATGGACAAGTTAATTAAGGTGGACAATTTCATTAAGAAGTGGAAAATTTTACTTATAAGTGGACATATTGAAAAATAATTAGACAATTTCATATAAAAGGAAACTAAATTGTGGTAAACAATTTCGGTAACAGGTGGACAAGTTGACCTATAAATGACAGACCGATAATAATGTAGGCAAGTTGACTTATGTGAGCAAATCAAACCTAAGTATAAAACTAATCATAAAAGTGGACATCTCATATAAACTGATTTTAGTTCAATTTTTCTTATAAATTTTCTACTTTTTATTTTCTATTCTACATTTTCATATAAAAATATTTTTTCTTTAATATATTTATTACTCTCAATTAGTGAGAATACTTATTGGGAACACTGTTGTGAAAGTATAAGAAAATTAAGTTTATAAGAGTAAAATTGCCTAAAAAAATAGCCTAATGGGTTTACAAGAAAAAAATAAATAGAAAAATTTTATTTTTATTTTTCTAATTAATCATTATATAAGAAATTAGACATTTTCTAGTAAATAAGCATATTAAAGCTCTAAGACTAGTAATACTAGCATAAATACTATTAAAATCTCAAATCTCACAATATCACATCATTCAAGACTTTATTTAAAAAATCTTATTAACACAGCGACAGTTGGACAAATACGATGTTACATGTGAAAATTTCTGAGCTTGCATCTTTTCTACACTAGGCAGACAATTCAATCTTATATGTGGGCAGTTTCTGGGCTTGTACCTTTTTCTGCACAAAGGTCAATGCTACATGTGGATTTGTAACACTACCTTTCTGAAATACATACTTAGTTGCGTATTCAGATTTTTTGATCATATTTTTTGATTTATTCCCTGTATTTGTTTTGTAGTATGAATTATTTATATAATCAATTTGCATGGATCAACTCGGAGTTAGCCTAGTCTGAACCGGGAACCCGATCCTAGGGTATTGCTCTATTAGATCTTTTCACTAGTCAAATTTGACTGATTTTAGTTTCAAATATTATTTTTTAATATTCTAGATTTTTTATGATTTTCTAAAATTTTCCTGAATTAAATTAGAAATCTTCAAAATCAGTGTCAACCAGTGCCGCTGAACAATTCTCAGATTTTTTTTTAATTTACAAATTAAGTTAAATTTCTAGAAACAGCTTTCACATTATTTCTTAAAATCATATTTTCTATCTAAATACATTTTTGAGATTTTTCTAAATTTACTAAAATTCCATCGGGTTTGATGTCAGCCAGTATCGCTGGTTGATTCTAAGATTCTTGGTTTACAATTGGAGTTAATTTTAGGATTCTACTTTTACATTACTTTTTAGAATCATATTTTCTCCATTAATGTATTTTCTGAGATTTTTTAAAATATATCAAAATCCAGCTGAACCGGGTAGACCGGTATTGACGGTTGACTCCAAGATTTTTAATTTGAAAATGAGATTTTATTTGTAAAAACTAATTTTGTATTATTTCTCAGAATAATATTTCTACCTCTGTGTATTTTTGGGATTTTTTCGGAACAGCCGATATTTTTCGACTTTATTATAATATTATTATTTTTCAGAATCTTTCCTTTTCTTTCTTTCTTTCTTTCTTTTCCTTTCTTACCCCCATCAGTTTGCCGCTGACCCATACCCCCCCACATGGAGCCTGGTCACATCCCCATCCTTCTCCTATCAATCTCTCTCTTTCTCTTTCTTTTTTTTTCCTTTTTCCTTTCTTTTTTCTCTCTTCCCCTTCAACCTTCTCTCCCTCAACCTCTCTCCTCCTTGGCTGCCGGTGCCTCCGGCCACCGTCGCCGACAAGGACCTCCTTCAAACTCCGGCCACCTCCTATCACCAACACCAACTACAACATCAACAACCACCACCTCCATCTTCTTCCTCCTCAAACCACCCCCATCTCCACCTTCTTCTTCTCTTCAAATTAACCATCACCACTACCAAAATTCCTCCTCCTCTACCTCAATCCCACTCCCATAACCTCTTCCTTTCTCCTTTCCCTCCAATTTCAGCATCCACCGCCCAAAATCACCACCAAAGCCATCATCTCCACCTCCTTCACTACTTCTCCATCACCAAACCCAAACCCCACCTAGTTTCCCCTCTCTTCTTTGGGGTGGCCAGCGCCTCGCCAGGGCTGGGTGCCGCCGGCGCGTCGTCTGCTGTCGTGCGCGACCAGGGGGCCTCCTGGTCCCCTGTGAGTGGGCGGAGGAGGGGGCAACAGCCCCTCTCCCTTCTCTCCTCTCTCACATTTTCTCTCCCCCTTCTCTCTCCCTCTCCCTCTCTTTTCTCTTATTGGACTACCGGAGGCTAGGACTGTCGCCAGTACCTACCTGACCGGCCATCAGAGGCTGGCTGACCCCCTCTCCCCATTTTCTCTCGTTCTCTCTCCTGTCCCTCTCTTTCTCTCTCCGCTACTCTATCTCTCTAATTCTTTCTCTCTCTTGATCTTCTCTCTTTAGGTTTCTCTCTTTCTCTCTAGTTTTCTTTCTCTCACTAAGTTTCACTATTTCTCTCTTCTCTCTCTCCTATTCTCTTTCTCTCTCTAAAATTATATATACTTAATTATATTTTATGGCACGTGCACATGTTTGAGTTTCTGGGATTCTGGAATTGCGACAATTTTGTGAAGTCTTTTAGGCGAGTGTTCTCGCCTCGTTTTCGGTTTCCCTGCTTCATCGGGCCGACGTGTATTTTATTCTATATTTATATGTATTTTGTATTGGGTTGTGCCCCTGTATTTGTATGTGGCCGTGTGCTCATGATTGCACATGTACATGCCTGTGACGAATGCTTGTACTAGGGTAACATGCCTGTGACGAATGCTTGTACTAGGGTAGTTTACTTCTTGCACATATACCATGATTATGATGTACTCTTTTTACTGCTTTATACCATGTGTGGCCGACCCTTCGTGGTCATTAGCCTCCGGGCTGTCTGATCGAGGAAAATCGCGCACAAAAAGTGTATGTTTTGAAATCGATATTTAAAGTGTGTGCTTTGGCTTCCTCGATACTTCCGTTATAGCATAGAGGCTAAAACGAGTTGAATCCAAAAGGACAGGAGCCGATAGAAGCTTTACCGGTTGATTCATGTGTATGTTAAAGTTCTTCAAAGTTTTAAAGAATCAAAAGAAAAGAAAGCAAAGAATGAAAAGAGAGATATGGTGAAATACGAAGAAGTGGAAAACATTGAAAAGAATGTATTTGTGGTTTTTGTTATATTTCTAAAACAAAGTGAAAAAGAAAGAAAACTCATGGCACTAACTACTAATGACTCCACTAACATGCTAACCTCTTAGTGATAGTTGCCTCACATGTATCATTGGCCATCACTAGTCCTTGATTCAAGAGCGATTCAAAGCATGACCCATATGTAACTCATCACAACCCAACTCATCAAACAAGTGCAAGCTACACTTAAACCTCAATACTATAGAAAAGTAAGCATGGAGTAAGTATGTTAGGTTGTTAGCGGTTAGAAAGTTAGAGTATTAGATCCATCATCATGAGCCATCAATGGCTCTTGCAAGAGCAAGGCCAAAACGAGGCTATTAGATTCATGTGGATTATCATAAAAGAAGTTAGCAAGTTGGTGGTTAGTAGTTAGTTGCCATGAGAGAAAAGACTAGCTACACATGTAAAAGAGATTAGACAGAAGATAACAAAGATAAGGTAAGAGAGCACCTTTCATAGATTATCACCTTCTATTACAAGCACTCTTGCTTCCCAACATGTACCACTCTCTCTCCCTAATACAACATCTACAAGAAATGGAAAATATAAGGGAGGAAGAAGAAAAACTACACTACACTACTCTAAACTACAAAATGAAAATGAAACTACTCTTAAACTCTGCATATCCTTGCTCTGAAACCCCAGGGGGGTATTTATAGCCACCAGGAAGGAGGGGGCCAGGGGACAGGCCTGGCCCAAAACCCGGCCGCGGCCGCAGCCATACTGGGCCGCGCGCGGTGCTTCGAGCCGCGCGCGGTCCCGTCTGTCCCCTGTCAGGCCCTGTGCCCTGTTTTTGTTTACAGCCCCTAGTTTGAAAGAATTAGCTCTCTAGGTCAATGGCTATCTTTAATAGGCCTTTAATCACCAATTATTGGTGATTTAGGGTCTTCTTCTTCATTGCACATTATGGACCTAGAATCAAGCAAGTAAAGCTTTATTAGCAGAATTTAATATGAAATCAATGTGAAGATGTGATACAAATTATGCAAAATTAGAGACTAATCACAGCCCCACACTTATCATTTGCTCGTCCCGAGCAAAACAAAAAACTAAGGAATTATTACACCACTTTCGCAGGTGACGCGATTGCACTGAGCGTGTGCAACAAGCTGTTAAACCTTAGGTTTCCCTTAGAGGAGGAGTTTTATCTCCTGAGGATTTTCAGCGGATTACACCCACAAAATCCATAATGAAAGAAATCAAATGTTAGTATTTTTTTTTAAAACGCATTTTGAAATAGAAAAAAGTGTTGAAGTATTTTTGTGAAAATATAAGTGATCCAAGGTCAGAGGTTAACTACTAGAAATTGTTCTTTCTTAAACTAAGTCAAAATGCAAAAAATCTTGTTATAAATTGAATGTAAGAATTTAAAATGAATTGACTCTTTGATCTTTCATAAAACTCTTAGAAAAATATGCACTTAGTGAACTGTGAAGATTTTTGGGATATCGACTTTAACTTTCATGCCATTTGTTTATATATATTATATATATTATTATTATTTTTTTCTTTTTCTTCCCTTAGTTTTCTTAGGCTTTCTTATTTACCCGGTAGTGAGCCTTTAGCTGGTGACTCCCAACCAGATGGTCTTAGGGCACCAGATGAGAAAACATCCCTCGGACTTAAGGACTCGAGTAAACAAGGCCACAAAACTAAAGGGGATTATTTTATTTTTATCCACCATTTTAGGTGTGAATAATCATGCTTCCTGAGGCACAATTATCCAACTTCAATAAGTGATTTTTATTTATCATAATTTTTTTGATATATATTTTTTATGACATTTTCAGTATTTGTTTCAATCCCAAAAATTCTGTAAGTGTGGAGGCATAAATCTAAGGCAAAAATTCAAGATCAAATTATCTTTTCAATTTTACTTTCTTATCCTAAAATTTAAGCAAGATCTATTATTTTGACTTGGTTTAAAATTTCATAATTTTAGGTCTTCCTAATTCCTAAGATAATCTTAATTTTCTTTAAAATAAATCAAAACTACTTATCTTGTTTCAAAAAGCTTGGTAAAAAGTTTTTATATAAAAGATTTTTTTGTTTAATTAAAGGAAGTGTAAAAAGGAAGAAAATATAAAACTACTAAGTTAGTAAACTCCCCCTACACTTATCTCATGTATGGTCCTCAATGCATCGTGAATGTGTAAATACATGAAACAAATGGAGAGGTAAGGAAGATTACCTCAAGGGGTGGCTCCGGTGGTGGTCTGATTGGGCCAAGTGTTGCGACCAATCAAAATAGCGTGGATCTTTCAGAAACCACCTAAGGACCTCTCTAATATGACCCAAGAAAAGAATGATGGATGGAATGGTCTTATTGAAAAATTTATCCCCATCTATTTTCAATTTTCAAAATAATTACTGAGTCACTTTTGTCAACATTCTTGTCCAACAATGAAGTGTGATTTTTGAAAATGATGGATTTGGACTTAAATGGAATAGGAAGAAAAATCGATACAGACTCGGGAGGTTGACTCAGATCAAGTCGAGAGTCAACAATGAGAGTCGAAATTAATTCAAAAATAGTGTCCAAACCAAAGAATTGATGTTCACATACTTTCCCCATCAATGAAGTGTGATCATAAGATATTGATGATTCAATTTCATGGTGTACGGGTACAGGATGCAATGTTGACTCCGGAACAGAGAAAAAATCTGGTAAAGATACGGAGTCATTATTGAATCAAAAAGTGAAATGGAATTCCCAACAGGAGGTGCAGGATCACATTCAGGTTCGATTTCAATTTCAGGGAGGGGATAACTTGCCAAAATGTCCAGGTGACTTTCACAACTTGGAGTTTGGTCAAGTTCGAATGTGTGTTCTGAAATTGAATCTGGATTCTCAAATGACATGATACAAAGGTCCAATCAGTAGAGTTAGGGATATAAGGATTGGTCAATGGTTGACAAGAAAGATTTTCCTCGCTCTCATTGATCAGATCGCTCATTATTGAGTCTAACCTACTGATAGACAGGGTAACAGAATGTTGAGTCTGAATCATGTCTTCCATACTTTTTGTAATCGGTTTTTCTTGAAAAGATGAGTATGGAAGTTGATTTTGGAAATTGTGGTGAAATCGTGAGTCCATCAGATTTTGCAGTTGCTGCTCGGACTCACGCAAGGGTTCTATACTCAAGTCCATTATTGAAGTTTGTTCATTTTGAATTAGTGAGACAGAAAAAGATGAGTAGGACTCTTGAAATTTGGTTGAGATGATGAGTCCACATGTTTTGCATTCTTCCACAAAAGACTTCCAACGCTTTTCTAGTTCAGATTCTTCTTCAATTGGATGCTCTACAAAAGGAGTATGTGGAGTTTGATATGAGAAGGATTATGAATTAAGCAAATTTTGCATTTGTTGTAGGACTCTTCTATACTCTTTTCCAAATCAGATTTTTCTTTAGGTGGTGGAACAGGAAAAGGAGTATATGAACCTAAATCGGGGAATGAAAATTGTGGACAAAGTGGTTGAAAATTGGACACGGGGAGTTGAATCCCATGAACTCTATGAAGAGTTGAAATTATTTTGAAGATTATAGTCATATGATTGAGGATAAGGGTCATATTGAGTCGGATAATCCCAACTCAGCATATATGATTAGTTCATGTTAACATAGCCGGGCTGGAGTTATCCGAGTTAAATGTGGTCGGAGTGAATTACTGTTGTTAAAATCCATTTCACAATTTACAAAAAAAAAAAGAAAACAAACAAACAACAAAAAAATAAACAAAGAAAAAGAAAACAAGCCTATGCTAGGGTTGACTTAGACCTAGACGACTCCTAACTGGTTAACAGTCTACGGAGGGTCTATTATTGGAAGCTGACCACGAGTTAATCGGCCAGGTAGGGCAAGATCAGTGGGAGTATCCGTGCCGGAGCAACGGGCCTAATTATGCCAAACCCCCATTCTTCGAGGTTTCGCCTCTCAATCCCCAACCTTAGACACCGATTTAGCAGAGTCAAATTCTAACTTCCCCCTTAGGTCAATCTCCTAAATGAGTCCAAGATGTCCCTAGGGGCCAACGTCTAGCAATTTTATTAAGGCGTGGGTTGTGTGAGTGGGGAGGTGATTTTTGGGCTAAGGGAGGGTAATAACTTTCCCAC